>LR751418.1:0-25232 GCA_902729485.2 Mus minutoides | reverse complement strand
CCAGAAGGGAGACCACCACACTGTCTGCTGACTGAGCCGGAAGGGAGACCACCACACTGTCTGCTTTGTCGCACAGAACACACCCAGAAAAGAACAATGGCTCCCGCCCTGCAGGCTGTCTTGCTCGCTGGCTGCTGTATTGATGAATCATACTCTAGGAAATCTATCATTTTAGTGACTTTAATTAGCTCTCAAACTGATTATTGATCAATCATCAAAGGCTCATTAGGGAGCAAAGCCCAGTTTTCTTTAGCAGTGTGGGGCTGACATACAGAGCCACGAGGTTCTTCTGTTTTTTACTGTTACATTTGCATTAAAGTGGGGCGTTAGTCATGTGGAAACTGCTAAGCTGAGTCATAATTTCTAAAGCGTTAATATTAATTGTAATTAGTTTCTAAGACTTTGCTACTTTAATAAAATCTTTTAGTGAAAAATGGGTAATTTAGCTTTAAAAGGATAAATTATTTTATGCCTCATTAGAAAGAAAATGTTTCTATTTGTAACAAGAGAGAGAGAACGTAGGTATTAATGTTAATCTGAGCTTGTGCTATTCTTAACAGTTATTAGAGACAGTTTCTAATTTAAGGGTTTGAGTCATGGTCAAGGGTTGTTGGTCCGATTCATCTCTCAGGGATGCCTGATGAGCACGCTTACCCAGCCAAAGCTCCTCAAGGCTCCTTTCTATCCCAAAGAAGCTTTGCCCTATTTGACTGTATTAATATATTAGTTCATCAGTGATATACATTATAGAATGTATATGTGACATGTGATATTTTGTTTCTGTTCGTCTTTCAGTGCATAAGGTAATTTTCCTTAAGTACAATAAAATATGTATTCACTTTAGAATTATCAGAGGCCTCTCATATGAAATGTCATTTTACTTAATAAACTCTCCAAAATTGCTTTCCTTTCTTTTGTTTTTGTAAGTATTTCATTGTAGACAGGTAAAGAGGCAGGGCTAGAGATTTTTTTTTTTAAAGGCCAGCTTATTCAACACATAATTTTAAGATCACAGAATGGGCAACGTTCTTGCAATCCACAGGGGCATGGGATTCCTGTCAGAGGCACTATGCTTTTGATCATACAAACTGTGATAGTCTGATTACGCTTGGCCTAGGGAGTGGCACTATTAGGAGGTGTGGCCTTGTTGGAGTGGGTGTGGTCTTGTTGGAGTGGGTGTGTCACTGTGGGTGTGGGCTTTAAGACCCTCATCCTAGTTTCCTGAAAGCTAGTATTCTGCTAGCAGCCATCACATGAAGATATAGAACCCTCAGCTCCTCCTGTGCCATGCCTGCCTGGATGCTGCCCTGCTCCCGACTTGATAGAGTTGCCTTTGTCACGGTGTATGTTCACAGCAGTAAAACTCTAACCAAAATGTAGCCCTTGTGAGATTTTTTTTCACCTGCCCTTTATCAGTAGATGAAGGTGCTGGCTTCTTTTGGTAGCCTCCAGAGGGAAGGTATCTATGCAGCATGAGACTGAACACCATGCACAGGAATATCCCACCAGCCCTGTTCGGCACCATCAGGACTGTGTGTCAGTTATCCATTGCTTCCAGGACTCTGACGTGTGCTGAGAGAGGTCCCTCCCAAGCAGTCTGTGTGTGACTTGGATGCAACAAAGACAACCCTGCCTTAGAGTTGAGGCGACAACACTCTGAGGACTCCCCATTTCACTCTGAGGACTCCCCATTTCACTCTCTTAGGGCACGGATTCGGAGATTTGGGTGAATGTCAAATAGTTCCATTCTCTAAATCCTGCCATGCTATAAATCACAGTCCCTTTGTGTGTGCTTATGACAAAGACCCCCTCTTCAAAACCAAGCATACTGTCTTAAAGACAGTCCATTCTTTTTGATAATAAGACTTTGATAGTAAGCTCGGGAATCAGGCTATTGAGTCAAAAGCTTGATCTTGCTCCCTGGTTTTGGCATCTCTAAACCAGGAGTAAGAGAAATCAGATAGGAGGTTATTGTGGCAAGAAAATGAATAGAGCCCAAAACTTGAAAAACTGTAGCTAGCACAGTGGACACTTAATAGATGCTATCGCAATTAATATTCCACCATTCTTTCATATCTGCTGTGGCCTAACCATTGGTATCCCTGCAAATAAATTCATATTTTAGGATATGAACCCCCAAGGTCATAGGATTGGGAGGAATATAGAGTGATTAAGTCACGGAGTGGGGTTGTCATAAATGAGATTGCTGCCTACAAATAAGATTTTTATCCTGGCTCTGCCCATTACACAGGAATACAGTGGGGTGCTATGAGCCATAGAGAAAGGCCAGGAGGCCCTAACCAGACAGTGAAACCCATGCACATCATTGCTCTTGTTCCCTCAGTCTCCAAGCAGTGGGAAGCGGATTCCTGCTGTTTCCGAGCCGCCAGAGTTTTGTTAGAGTAGCCCACACAGACTCAGTCACGGTCACTGTCCACAAGTCCACAAGAGCCTGAGCCCAGGCAATGCCCGATTGTGTATTCCTACCCACCTGGGAGAGGTTGGAGAGAAAAGGAATCTCTTTCCTTTTCTTTGTTTTGTGGATCAAAGAAACTGACCTACAGAGAGACTTAATCCTTGCCTTCCAAGTCAGTGGAGTAAGTCAGTAATGGCAAGTACCCTTCAGAAAGTTCCAGTATTGAAAGGAGCTTTCATAGGACTAGGATTCAAGTTTAATCTATTGTCTGTAGATGGAATCCACACTGACGGGGCCACCCTCAATAGTGGTGGCAGGAGCTAAACAGCAGCCTTTGGTGGCAAACAATGCAGTTTGAGCATCTGGGGATGTTGAAGGGAGAGGCAAAGATGATGATAAAAGGCCATTAAACACAGAAGAGGCTCAGAGTCGCCTGCCACGTTAACAGCTCTCTCCAGGGAAATGGCTCTCATGACTTCCAGGCTGCATATATGTGGAAGGCTTCCAAGTGACAGTGGTTTATACACGAAATGCTTAAACCGAGCACACACAGAACCCTTCAGTTCTTAAAGTCAGCAAAGCCTCCCGGACCCTCACTCAGCACCGCTTTAACGGGAATGGGACCGCTGTGGCTGCTGCTGCCGCTGCTGCAAGGGAATCCTTTTCTTTTAATGAACAATAGTCTGAAACTTGACACCTATCCTCTTAAGTCTGAATGCTTCTCACTCTGTTATGAAGATGAAAGGTGGGGAGAGAGCAAAGGCCCTTTGTGGATCTGAGCAAGAAAGCTTTGAGTTTCCAGCCAGCATCTGATTGGAATCTAACCTTTTTTTTTAAATCTATATAATTGTGTACTTATGTGATTATGCGTGTGTGTGTGTGTGTGTGTGTGGAGGCCAGATGCCCTCCTAATCTCTCTGTTGCTAACACCCCCCTCTGGTCCCTCAGGGGTAAGGGATGTCTCAGCATGGGCCCGGGGAGGCACCCCTTCCCCCCACACCTGACTGCACACCCACCAAACACATTTCTTTTCTCTTATATTTTTATAAAACACAACAGCCATTTTACCCACAGATCCATCTCCCTAGACCTTGTCTGTAGTCCTGCCTTGGAACCTCACCCAATAACAAAACCATCCTGACACCGATCTTCTTCCTAGATAGGACTCCAGGGGGAAACCTGTGAATGGACCTCGGCTTTTTCCCCACTCTGGGTTTTGGCCCTGCAGCTCCATTTACTGGATATCTGCATCTCAGTCCTCCATGAGTGAAAGACTCGCTGTCCTCGGGATTGGATTCTACGTTAGACTCGTCTCTGTAGCTCTTCTCGGTCCTCACTGCAATCTTTTCTTGGCATCGTTGAGGTCTGCTGGTGCTGCCCATCTTTTAGTGCATAATGGTAGTCCTTCATCATCCCCAGGGGTCAGCTTCTACAAGACCTCATAGGTTCCGAAATCTGGGTGAGGGTGCTCAAGTCCTCTACATTAAAGGACACATATTTGTGCAGGATCTTTAAACACACTCCTATATACTTTAAACCATCCCTAGATGATTTATGATACCCACTGCGATGCACATGTTGGGTGCGTAGGTGCTATACTGTTACCGGGAGGGAGAACTGTACTCATAACACCAGGTCCATAGCTGTCCAGTAGAGATGCTGGTTTGGAGACTATTTTTGACTCCACAAGTAAAGAAATCACAGGTATGGTGGCCAACTGTGAGGTATGCTTGGTGGTAAAATTCCTAATAAAAAGGTGTGGGATGTGGGCTCAAAGCACAGACTCAGCTTGGTCTGGGACTTCCTGCCCTGTCGAGCAAGGTACTTCTGTCTCCCTGGCTCAGCTTCCTGCCAGAAGAGTTGAAAGAGCTAATTATGTAAATAGCTCAGAGCAGTGCCAGGAAGGAGGTGTGTAACTGTGACTCTGCCTCTGAACTGGCAGTCTCCTGCTCTGACAGGGGCCCACACCTCACAGGAGCCCATTGCTAGTCTGAATTCAAGCCCTGCGTTTCACTTCCAACCTGGCCATGAACTAGCTCTGGGACTCTACTTCCAAAAGGAGGGGATTAAAGGGATTTCTAGACACCAATTTAGTAGTAAAATTCTACCAGCCTGTGGGCATGTTAAACCCAGACTATCACATGAGGTAGAAACCATGTAAATTTAGGTAGGTTGAAATGGATCGCCAGATACAATTGACTTAGATCCTGATTTCCTTTATATGATTTATTTTCTTTCTACAGAGAATCATTTCTAGTCCCATTTTGAGACGATTAATCGAGGAAAAGTGTTTATTCTATGTTCTGGTTAGTACTATGTCTATCTAGTATTATATTATGCCATATATAAGTTTGATGAATGATACAATGCCATATGTAATGATACAAAGCCCCATGGCTTAGTTACCCAATAATAATAAACCCAACTAAGATGCCTATCAGTAGCAGAGTCTAATCACTTAGAAGCCACAATTCTATATTCCAGAATACAACATATTGGGTAAAATACTTTGTGGTTTCCTAGCATCCTCAGTATGAAACATTCTTCAGTATTAAAAAAAATATTTTGGTCAAATATGCACGTTCTTTTTCATTTTCAAACCAAATAATTTGGGGGAAATAAGTTCATATTGTTCACATAGACAGTAATATTTGTGTCTGTTTATTTGTGGTACAGAAGCATCCGCCATAAGTGATTTTCAAATGTCATTAATAAAATGAAAACTCTTTGCAGAAACTACGGGGCACTGGGCATCATTAACTAGCGGAGTGCCCTAAAATATGTCCCCGTAAAATTGTCAAATAGCTGTCGTCACAGATCCATGAAATGTTAACTTTATAAGCTGCAGTCACTGGGGTATTAATGCAAAGCCACTCAGATCTGCTAACCTTCCCTGCAACCTCATGCTACCTGCACCTTTCTGTTTCCATTCAAGTAGCTAGCAGCCAAAGCGAGGGGCAGACATAATGGAAACAGTTCATTGTCCATGATCTCTTAGTATAATGCTTTTGAAAACTCCTTTTCCACGTGCCTTCACGGGGAATGTGGTACTCAGTGAGGGGTTCAGAGTGGGAAATCTTTTACATACTCCTTCCTCCTTATTTTCTTTCTGTTCAGGGTTTTGCTCTGAGACTCAGGCCTTTTTGGAGTTCATCTCAAAGTAATTCATTTTCATTATAGAAATATAGATTCCAAATACTCAAAGTGCCCTTGAGGTAAAAGAAATACTACACACACACACACACACACACACACACACACACACACACACAGTTCTCTGAGGCTCAGTGAGAAAAATCTGCTATTAAGGCAAGTGTCTTAGGTTCTTTCAGATCCTCCAACCTTGCCTGGGGCACGCTTCCTCAGGAGTTGCTAGGCTCCTGCTTTGTAAACTCAAGACCAACTGGAGGCTTCCCCTTATAGTTCTCTGAGGCCAAGGTTTCAAGAAAGGCTCAAAGCAATAGCATCATCTTTCTCATTCCCACCAAAACGATAACCATCGCCTTGTGTTCTCACATGAAGATATGTGCTTCAAACATATGTGAAGGCCAGGGTGGGCTGTGCTGAGTATCTCCAGCAACTCCCTACATAAGCCTCTGGGATGGTGCCCGCCAGAGCTTCTATCTGACATTTATGTCACTGGACAAATGGGACTGGGCTCAGGAGGAAGAAAACAGAGGTGAAAGGATCAAAACAGCAGATCGCAGCAAAAAACAGTCTGAACTGGCATGACACAGGCATGGACATGCCACGTTCAGGCTAAATGAGAGACAATGCTTTTAAGATACTCCAAATGGACATACCCAGGTCTCATACATACACACACACACACACACACACACAGATACACACACATTCTCTTTCACACTCACACAAACTTTCTCTCTCTCTCTCTCACACACACACTGTCTCTTTCACACACATTCTCTTTCACACACAAATACTTTGTCATACACACATAATACCATAATACACTATCTCTCACACATACTCTCTCTTATACACACTCTCTCATACACAGACACACTCTCACTCACACACACACACACTCTCACACACTCTCATATTCTCTCTCTCTCTCTCTCTCTCTCACACACACACACACACACACACTCTCTCTCTCTCTCTCTCTCACACACACACACACACACACACACACACACACACACACACACACACACACACACCTCCCTCTGCCTCTCCTGGCATCCTCTAAGGCAGAGGTCTAGATAAATGATAGGTTTTGGAGGAAGAGCTGAGATTAGAATTCAGATGAGTCACACGCTGTCTGTGTGACCCTGAGCTGATGGTTCAGCCACAGCCCCTATTTGTAACACTGAGATTAGCTCTGCCTCCGTTATGGGGCTGCTCTGTGAGGTCACCATCGAGATGGATGTGCCTGTCTAAACATCCGGGTGAGCACACCTCATTTCTCAGTTCTCTTTCTTCCTTGTGACTGAAGAGACCTCGAGGATGGATTACTTCTCGAGTAGTCACGAGTGCCAGTGCCGATGCACAAAGCGAGAGAGTCAATTGCACACAATTAACCATTGGTTTCACGTGTATTTATCCAACGCTTATGTTAATCTCTGTTAGGATTAGCTCACTGCCGACACCAAACTGTTTTGTAAAGTTCCATAAAGCCTATAGAATGTACAGAAACACTAACAGAAGACAAGTAGTTGTACATCATATGTTTATTTATATATATATAACAATTTTAATAATCATGTTTATATATATAAAATAAACATATAGTTTAAAACACAGGGTAACCTCGACTTTAACCTAAGATTTTGGTATTAGGACAAAGCCTTTATTGGGGTGATTGAAGGCACTTGTTTTTTTGGTGTTCCCTCTAACCCAGTGTCATGTTCCCTGTGTCTCAGTTCTTCCTTGCCTAGCTCCCCAGCGCTGACCTGATATTGTTGATTTAGTTTTCTTACATCAACTACCTCCTTTGGTTCCTTTTCCTCCAGAATTCACTCTAAGAAAAAAAACCCAACATATTGGCTGAGTAAACCCTGACCCCCAAATCTAAGATCTGTAACCTCCTTAATTTAGAGTGTTAAGCTGATGTTTAATATTTTTGGACCTTTTAGATCTCAAGTGCTTGAAGTAAGGATACGCTCATCTGGTAAAATCTATGCCAGATGTTCAAATATCTGATCTAGCTCCAAGCAGTGTGTAAAGGAAGACTTGAGTTGCATATGTGTAAAAACTACGTGATTACTACCGGTAACATCGTCCCTGACCTCTGTATCCAGTCCACCAGACAGAGAGGGATCTGGTGACCATCCCTGCTCACTGGTGACTAAGAGGACAATGCTGAGGACGACAGGAAGGGCACCTAGCATTTACCCACAGTCCTGAGGGCTTTTGTTTGTGTTAGCTCTCGCTCCTCAGCAGTCAGAACATACCACCATTTGCTCTTTCTGCTTACATCTTCTCAGTAAAACTTGACCTGTACAAATCTACTGGATTTTAGTCATAGCTCCCTCTCTAGAGCCTTGTGGGGAAAACAGTCAAAAAGTCTCCAATGAACAATTAGGCTTTGCAACGTTCACTCTTTCGAGTAAGTGGAAGAGTTGGCTACCGTTATGATTGCCTCTGCAGATGAGGAACTGAGGCAGAGGTGGCAGGGGTGTGGTTTAGGAGCCATCCCTCCCTCCCCTTCTCTGAGGCTTTATCAGATGTTATGGTAGCTAATTTTAAATGTCATCCTGACAAGGCCACGGGCTGCCTGGTTAATTTGTTAAACATTACCGTAGGTCTGTCTCAGAGGGTGTTTCTAGATGGGATTACCACTTAAGCCAGTGCACTGTGTAAAACAGATTGCTTTCCCCGTTACTCATGCCTATCCACGGCCTGTACTGCACACAATAGCCGGGAAACGCTGACTCCAGTTGCTGTGTGGTGGCCTGTGGCTGGGACGCTGGACTCTCACATGTGGAATCTGATTGGGACTTACAGGGCCAGCCCTGCAGGTTTTCTCAGGCTTTAGGACTCAAACTGTGCCATTGTTGCTCTGGAGTCTTCTGCTCTCTAGCTTAAGGCCTTGAGATGGTTGTATCCTCCATAACTGTGACAGCTAGGCAGGGCATGTGCCACAAACCTGTTATCCCAGCACTTGGGAGACGACCACAGACCCGCTTCCTATTATGTTGTTCATGGTTAGCCTTCCCTATAGAGTGAGTTTGAAACTAGCCTGGGCTACATAAGACCTTGTCACAAAATCACTTTGCACAGACACATGTATACACATTCTTCACTCACACATGCATACACCCTCACTCACACGGGCAGGTTGAGTTTCTCTGGAGAAACCATGTCTAAAATAAATGCTCAGAGAGGTGAGGTCATTTCCCAAGACTATACCAATAGCAATGACCAGAGCTGAAATACAAATACAGATTTGCTGATGGCTAGCCGTTTTACATTTTAGCATGCTATTGCTGGTTTCTTCCTCCTCCTCCTCCTCCTCCTCCTCCTCTTCCTTTTCCTCCTCCTCCTCTTCTTTTTAGATTTTTCTTGACAGGTTTTCTCTACATAGTCTTGGCTGTCTTTGAATTCGTGTTGTAGACCAGGCTGGCCTCGAATTTAGAAATACTTTCTCCATAGTACTGGGATTAAAGATGTGCACCGCCCATTCTATTGCTGGCTTTTTTTTTTTTTTTTTTTTTTGAGACAGGGTTTCTCTGTATAGCCCTGGCTGTCCTGGAACTCACTCTGTAGACCAGGCTGGCCTTGAACTCAGAAATTTGCCTGCCTCTGCCTCCCGAGTGCTGGGATTAAAGGCGTGCGCCACCACGCCCAGCTCTATTGCTGGCTTCTCAATGCCACTATCAAGTTTGTTGGTTCTTCTGTGTAGCTCTATTTCAAATGCTCAGCTCAGGATGTATGTCAGCAGCTGGGACTCAGAACTAGAGTCTGAGGATCCTGGGTCCCCTTTACCTTTGGACCACTAGGTCCTACCCATGAGCTATTTATTTGGTTGAGTATTGATAAGCAGTATAGGTTGCCAGGCAGGTGAAGGTTTCTTTATAAAAATGTACAAATGGGCAGGTGAAAACTGACTTAATGTATTTTCATTTGGGGGACACAGTAACACTTAGAGATATGGTTTCAGAATGATTCCCTAAAACTATACCTACAGAAACAAAGTGTCAATAAAGGCCTCAGGCTCTGGAGACTGGTGTGGTTTGAGTTTTCACTTTACTAGAGACTGGGCAAGCCAGGGCAAGCCTAGCTATGCTCTTAGGTTTCCCAGCTACAGGATAAGGATAATGAGTTAACCACCTCCTAATGATTCCGCTGTGCAGAGATCACGTCATATGTTAGCATAATAACAAGCGCATACACAGTAAGTATGCAATAACTATTAGCTACTCTGGGAGGTACGACCATCTATGAGAAACTTCCCAAACTCCTATGAAACAAACAACAAACACGGTTAGAAATGAACTGGCCAGTGCAAGACTGCAATTTCTAGGCGTCCTTGCAGCTCTCAGGGACCATTCTGAGTTCTGGTCCATGAGCTACATGAGAAAGGATAATGTAGGCGTTTCCTGGGGTCTGCCTGACAGATAGGGGGCCTGCTCCTCCCTTTCTCCACTGTTTCCAGGAATGCAGAGGCCATGGCCAGAGTTCCTGTAACTATCTAGGACTTCAAGGACGGATGCTGCAATTGGGTTTCCCAGAACAACAGCCTGAAGCCTTTTCTGGATATCAGCTATGTACTGACAGTCCTCAAACTCTTAGGAGAGTCTAAACTTCTAATATGTTTGTGCTGTTACTTCTGGCATCTCTGTCATTCAAGGCCAAACTCAGCTTAAGTGCTTTGGCTTGTCCCTTGAGGTAGTCTAAAAAAATCCAACTAGAGGCTTGAGTTCATTTTGAGTCCACATTTCTTTTTTTGGCAAACAAAAGCAAGATGGGGCAAACATAGAAAAGGAGCTGGCGTGCACACCTTTAAGACCTCTCCTCCCATGATGGCGCATCTTGATGAGTAAATGTCAGTCCTACGTCATAATCCCCTCTGCCCCATTCAGAACCTTAGGGCTTTGTGCTCTATGGATCTTATCCATTGGTCAAAGCATTACGCTGTGTGTTATGACATCACCATACAACCTAGACGTGTCAGATTTGGTTCTAACGTATGAGTGATTACAAATCATCGCTTTCTATTGTTTGCCTGAGCACCTGCCTGCTCTGGGCCAAAGCCTTCTGGAATGTCCGAATAATAAGGGCTATGGGAACAACATTTTAGAGCAGGAAGTCCATGTGTAAGACCGTCACCTACTATGACTGTCATTTAAAATACCCTGCTCATAAATAAGTTAATATATTTCCCAAATGGTTGCCTCCTGAACTCCCAGGTGGTTTCAGGGGTCTGTGAACAAACGAGGGATGAATATTTGTCTGACTGGAAAAATCAAACAGCAGCTACGCCCCTGAGGCAATGCACTTCATACCCTCACATCAGTGACTGTTATGACATCATCAGCTGTAAAAAATTCTACATGTGATACAACCAGAGGGTTACTTGCTCCTAATCAAAATCCTAGTCAGCGGTTAAACCAAACCGTACTGCTTCAACCCCTTGTCCACTGTTAACTGTCCCACGTGTATGTGCTTTCTTCATGTAAACTGAGTACTTAAGATGTAAGGATTTCATTGGACAGGTCAGACATCTCCTTTGAAAGTGTATGTGGTATGTGGTGGGGTGGTGAATGTGTATATGTGTGTGTGTGTGTGTGTGTGCATGCTGTGTGTGTGCATGTGTGGTGTAGTGTGCATTTATGTGTGAGGTGGGTGTTGGGAGTGGAGAAGTTCTCATTGAAGGCAGTATGTGGTCTCCACTGAGCATGCTCTCTGAAGTGAATTTTCTTCTTTCTAGGAGCTCAGAACGATCTCCACCATTGCCTTTCCGTCCCCCTCTCTCTCTCTGTCTCTCTGTCTCTCTCTCTCTCTCTCTTGATTGTTGCACTGACTCTGAGGGGTTGAATGACTGACAAGGTCATCCAATCTCTAGAAACCTTTCCCAGGACCAGGCTGCTTTAGATTTTATACTAGTGCTGTTCACAGTCCTGGGGACACGAGTCAGCTGACTCCATCCAACTCCCAGGGCCTGCCAAATACCCAAGCCCAGCGGACAAAAGGGCCTGGGAGGGACTGGAGAGATTTCATCTCTGGTGATGAAGCTTGACTCTTCTGTTTCAGACAACACAAAGGTACAAAGCTCCTGTTTATTGCGTTGTAGGAACTTGTTTGGTGAACTCTTAGCCATGAGGTTGGATTGCTAGGCAGGCTGCGCTAGGCAGGAGGCTTCCACAGCAAGTACAAGGCAGACTTCACTCTAAAGTTGCTCAGTCGGACACAATGTGCATTCTGCCTGTGCCCTTCTCAGAGGCACAAAGCTCATTTAACTTTAAATTAAGTTTCTAGAAATGGTTGAAACCTTGGGTCAATAGAGATTGATAAATCACACAAATCATGGGCAGGCAACTGGCCTGTGTCATCTAAAATGAGGTATAGAGTATACTGGTATGCCTCATAGCGGGAAAGTTTCCGGGCTGCGGGTAATCAAAGTTTCTGAAGGAGAAATTAACATATAGAAGTTATCTCTTCAATCTAAAATAAAAATTCGGCAAATGTGTTCTATGAAAATACAGTTATGCTCATACAAAATGTAACTGTGTCCTCCCATATCATCTGGATATAAAAATCTCAGAAAGGAGCTGGGGAGATGGCTCCAAAGTTAAGAATGATCGCTGCTATTCCAGAGGACCTGAGTTCAGTTCCCAGCTCCCACTTTGGGCAGCTCACAACTTCCTGTAACTTCTGTTTCAGGCAATCTGACACCTTTTCTGGATTTGCCAGGCATGGCTACACACATGACTTGTGCTTAGACAGATACAAATATGTACATAGATAAAAATAAATCTTAAGAAGAAACAACTTTAGTGCATTTTATACAAATGTTATTTTTTAAAGAGTTAATTAGCTAACAAACTCATTTAATCAGCAAGTATTAGCGGGACACTAGAAATGTGACTTATTAAATTACACTGTATACAGACATCCTTTTGGGAACAAATAAAATTTTAAATTAAGAAAAATATGAGTAGTTTTAAAAAATAAAGTGGTTTTAGCTTGTCTAATTTCTTATGATGATATACAGTTCCCTAAGTAAAATGTAAGTCAAATAAAGCAAATTATTATAAGGATATAAAGATGTCTCCATGCCAATAACATTTTAGTGCAGTGTCATTACCAAAGAACCAACTGGACTGGAATGAGGGAGGGGCATATGGAAGAGAATAAAGAAAGCGTTAGATACAGCTCTGTATTCTATGTACGCAGGTGATCCTAGAGGCAACCCTCAATTCTGTAAGATAGAAATAAATAGGCAGAAATTAAAGTTCTACCATAAAGCAACTCTAAATTGCTCACATTCAAGAATGACAATTTAAAGCAAAATATTTAAGAATTGAGTCCAAATAATCTCATATAATCTAAATAGGTAAAATATGTCTAAGGAATCTATTCTCTGTTTTCTTAAGTATTTAACTGTGTGTGTGCATGCTAAGTACACGCATGCTCATATGACTGACTGGTCTCTCTAAATGAGGAGGGGCTGGCAGAGGATTGCGCTAAGCACACAGTTACCTGCTCCCAGATTTAACAAGAAGAGTGTCCATCAACACTACGGCTTGGAGGAAGTTCTAAGGTGAGCAAAAATATAAAGCAGGAAGCCCACAGAAGCAGAGAGAGAGAGAGAGAGAGAGAGAGAGAGAGAGAGAGAGAGAGAGAGAGAGAACTCACCGTGTAAAGCTCGTTCAGAACCTTCATTAGGTCCTCGTGAAGCTGGAACGCAATCTCTTTGCTCTACAAAGAAGAAGAAATTGAGAAATAGAAATTAACAATGGATGAGGAGATTTGTTTTAAGTTTTACACATTTTAAAGAGCACTAACTTAAGAGAGAAGGATGCACATAACATAAGAGAAGCCCAACGCATCCTGTCCTTACTACCACAAAACACCATCAGCCCAACCATACTTTCTCATACTGAGGAGCGTGGCCTGATGGTCCCCCCTCCCCCAGGATGTTCAGGAACAAATGAATGGCAGCCTGGATGGCTTCCCCACAAGTCACATCAGACCTTGCGGGAGACAGTGGGTGACGTACACAGGGTGAAGTGTTATGCTCACTTAGATGAGTTGAAGGTCAGGCATGGTGGTGCTTGCCTATAACAATCAATACTGGCATTAGGCAGGCTGAGGAAAGAGAATAGTGAGTTTCAGGCCAGCCTGAGCTACGGTCTCAATTAAAACACAGAGGCCAGCAATAAGACACACGCACACACCTTACACATAACTGTAACCATAGGGAAATAAATGGGAAAAAAAAAAGAGCTAAAAAGGGAGAATCTGAGCTACCAGTTTTCCTCTTCAATATAACCAGGAATTTTGTGGTGACTCCCTGAACAGGACAATTAGAGGTGATAAACTCCCCTGGTTCATTAAGATAACACTTCCCAAGCTGCAGGGCAGCGAGTCCACTCTAGGTCCGCAGCTTCCACCTCTGACTGCGTTATTACGATTTTTTTAGAGGACCAGACTACAGAGTTGACTCTTCCCTCTGCTTATCCAGAGTTGATGGAGGGATGTTTAGAATACTGTCTTCAGCAAGCTCTGTAAACTATTTTAAAGGAAACCACATTCACACATGTTTATCTCTGCCTCGAGTTCATCCTGTAGTCATCTATAGATCATGGAAAGAATTTGTGGTATGGCTTCATCTACTGGGTGGGAGGGTAACAGGAGCTCTGGGCTGTATAGATTTCCATGTTACCTATGGGAGTGGACGCCTAGGACTCAAAGTGGCTGTCAATCTCACCCAGCCTGGTTGCTTTGACTGTTACACAGGAAACTTTTTTAAAAAAAATTTTTATTTATTTATTTATTTATTTATTTATTTATTCACTTTATATCCCAATATCAGCTTCCTTCTCTCCTCCAAGCTCCCCCACCTCTTGCAGCTCATCCCCAATTGCCCCCCTCCTCTTCTCCTCTGAGAAGGGGAAGCCCTCACTGGTGATCATCCCCCTGCCCCAGATGAGCACTGCAGGAAGAGGCACATTCTCTTTCACTGAGGCCAGACAAGGCAGCCCAGTATAGAATCCACAGGCAGGCAACAAATGCAGGGACAGCCCCTGCTCCAGCTGTTGAAGACCAAGCTGCACATCTGCTACTTTAAGTCTTCGCCTGAGGGGGACTGAGGCATTTGCAATGGCTACTGTGAGCATCTGCTGAGTACTGTGGAGAGGGAATGGCCATGGCCACTCTTGAGAAACTGAGACTTAGATCAAAGTGAGTCCATCTATACTGGCGAGGTTATTGGTTCAGGTCTCAACAACAACAGAAGGCCAAACTGATAAGATGAGGACTCACCGGAGGTAAAATACCACGGGAAGAAGACATCGGAGTCACACGTTAATGCAGAGAAATTCAAGTTCACTAGCTGCATCTGTCACTCGGTTTCCTTCGGATACGGACAGAGCTGCGTACACCAGGCTCCGACGGTGTCTCAATCTCTAATGTGGATTTAGGAACTTTAAATATTGCTCTGTCTGTGACACATGAGTATGTGGAGACTAAGAGTCACTTTTGAGCCAAAGGGAGCCTACACATGGGCTAACACAGGCAACAGGAACTCGATCTCTCCGAGTTGGGACTCTGAATGTATACATTACAATCTCCTGTGTCTTCGGCCTGGTGTGTTTTTTTAATATCAATTTTCATCCAAAGAACCGGGCGCCGATTTAAACTCTCTAGTGGGGTCAAAGGCCACGGAGGAGTCCTGCTCAGTTACCCACGGTTCAGGTAGCACTCCAGAAGGAAAATATTTCTTGGCTAAGATTTCCGAACATTAACAGAAAAAAAAAATCCCATTGGTTCAATTAATCTCATCCCAACATATTTAAGGTCAGAGTAAAGGCTTAGCTGGAGGCTCTAAGGGCCCTCCATGTGACTCTTGGCTAAGCATCTTAGAACAAGCTCTATATGTTGTACAGTTTTACAAGACTTTAGGTGACAAGGTAGAAAAAACTTGGCATAAACTTGAATTTCAACTTCATCTTTCATGAGAGGCCTGTCTCTCCCTCTCTACTCTCTGTCTGTCTGTCTGTCTGTCTGTCTGTCTCTCTCTCTCTCTCTTCTCTCTCTCTCTCTCTTCTCTCTCTCCCTCTGTGTGTGTGTGTGTGTGTGTGTGTGTGTGAACACACATGGAACCCAGGTGCACACACACCCTACTGAATTTTGATGGTCTTCGACAATCCAGGGGTTTTCTAAAAATTCATTTTATATGCTAAACAATAAGAAGGACTTTAATTTATCAGTTTAGAATGGTACTCTAACAACTGTTATGATTGAATAAGTGACTTTTTAGGTATCTGGAGTACTCTTTAAAGGACATCATTACTTTTTGTTGTGACGGTAATAAATGGGAGACACGTTTTTGACTGGAATGGGGAGGGTAACATGAAGTGACCCTGGTCAGGTTTCCATGCCGTGAGAACAGAAACCCTCCCCACAACCCACAATCATCACAAACGTGTGTAGGTGTGTAGGTGTGTGTGTGGCGCGCGCGCAAAGTGTGTTGAGGAGGCAGTATGTCATAATACTTAAAATCGAGGGCTCTGGAGTCAGAAAACCTTGTTTGATGTCTAGGAAACTTTGGTTCTCAGTTGAGGCTTTATCTTTTATTGTTGATTGTAATGCTAAGTGTTGGCCTTCACGTTTGGGAGTCTATATTTAGCCTGAGGGACCCCACCACCACTTAATTCTGATTGGTAAATAAAGATGCCAGCAGCCAGTAGCTGGGAAGAAGAGACGTGGGTGGGGTTTAGGGTTCCCAAGCTTGAAACCGTGAGGAAGGAGCAGGCGGGGTGGGGGTGGGAAGTTGGGGGGTGGGGTGAGTTGGTGTGTGGGGGAGGGGCAGAAGCCACCATGGGAGAGTAGGGACATACAAAAAAGAAGCAAGGAGAGCTGCAAGCCAAGAGAACATGGCCCAGAGGGCTGACTAACTGAGTTAAGAGCAGCCCAGATGAAACAGAGTAAGTAATAACTCGGGGGTTTTTGGTGGGAGGTAGATGCTAACATCATGGAGGATAGACTAACATCATGGAGGACAGACAGCTGCCCAGCTCCTGTGCTGCTTAAGGCATATTAAAACATAAAGGCTGTGTGCATGCCTTTCATCTGGGAACTTAAATGGTCAAAGGCAGGAAGAAACCTGGAGATGGAATTTAAAAACGATTTTTTTTTTACCACAGTTGTCTGTCTCAGTTTGTCACCTATGAAAGCAATGGCAGCCCTGTGATTTAAAGTCCAGGGACCTCCGTGGAGTAGATGCTTCATAGAAACGGCTTGATTTGATTCTGACCTCACTCCCCATGGCCCCAGGTTTATGGCAAATCCAGAAGGCTCTCGACTTTGAAGGCCCTTAGATACTATGTTCCAGCCTGGGTTTCCCCTACTCCTCCATCATGGACACAGACTCAACTCAGTTTCCTGTGCTCCATCTTGGGGGTCCTCCTGCTAGTGACAATGAGCTAACGAAGCATACGCAGAAACTGGTAACTCCTGAAGCCACTGCAGTGAGATACACATGATCCGTAAACGAGGCCTTAAGGACCTGCTCTAGGGGTCACCTTAGAGATGGTGGAGAGTCGGCAGAGGATGGCTTTTGGCAGGGAGAGCCTTAGCTACCCCTTGGAGTGCAGCAGCACAGTTTCTATTCGTTCTCTGAAGTACAATCCAAACCTGTTCTGACCTGGGAGACAAACTCGCAGCTTATCGTTTTCCCTCTACCATCATCTGTTTCCTTTTGAGATTAAATCTTGCGTGGTCAATATGGGTCTTGAACCCATGGTCACGCTCCTTCACCCTTTTGAGTGTGGGATTACAGGCATGAGTCACCATGAGGTTCACCACCACTCTTGTAGTCTGCAGAGATTGATAAGGAGCTGACTGCTTAACAATGCTGTTTAATGTGACTAATGTATGTGAGAAACATGAACTCTTGGTATCTAGAGATACACGGGCTGCAACAACATCAGAAGGCTGTGGGGGAGGTTGCTGGGCTCATGGCATGGAAACTTTACAAGGGTTACCTTCATGTTACCCTCCCCCATTCCAGTCAAACCATCTCACTCCCATTTATTACTGTCACAACAAGAAGTAATGAATTCCTTTAAAGAATACTTCAGATACCTTAAACAATCACTTCTTCAATCAGAACAGTTTGTTGGAGAAAACAATTCTCAACTGATAAACTGAAGTCTTTCTTGTTTAGTTAGCATATAAAATAACAAGCTTTTAGACCACTCCCGGGCTGTCGAAGGCCATCAATATTCAGTAGGGTGTGTGTGCACCTGGGTTCTGTTCCACTAAAAACTGAAAATAGAAGAGACCCTTGACAGTTGAGCAAGAGTTGCAATGCTTTTTTTAAAAAGGAGGTGGGGCACAGATCTTAAGGAGGTAAGGACTGTTCCTTTTGTATAAAAAATACTAACAAACTATACTTGCTAGGGATAAAATGTTTTCTCTGTTCTTTGAGATGTAGATGGTTAAAGTTACTTTTCCATAAAGGAGAGCCCCCCTAATTACTCAGAGCTCCCTAAAACCACAGGAAAGGCCACTTCCTCCCATACTATGCCTGCAGGAGTTGAAATGCTACACAGTTTGCTGATGTGTTTTGGCAGGGTTCTGGGGTTCTGATCCAAGGGGAGAGAAAGTGATCAGAGCTGCAACTTAGCTAATACTTGCTAGATGATGGTGTGTGTGTGTGCGTGTGTGCGCGTGTGTGCACGTGTGTATCATGTGTTCCAGGATACTTCATGGTATTTGCTCCTTGCCAAAGCTGGTGCACTCTTCTGGGTTGGCACAGTCCTTGTCAAATTCTATAGAATGAAGCTGCAGGACACAAGGACAGTTCTGAAAGAAGAAATGGATGCATAGGAGGCAGAGGCCAGGGATACCCAATTTCTATAAATTAGGTCCGGCCAATCACTTCCCATTTGGTCTATAATGGGGACTTCAGGGAGGACCAAGGTGGCCAGCCATGTGATCTCACTAATAGGCTCAGTTGAGTATTTAGTGATATGTGCTTAGCACATTTTCTTGGATGTGCGATTTTTCAGGATGAAAATGTGAGTTTAAGACTCTCAACACTGGAGTTTTTGTTTTTTAAGGCTTATTATAATTGAACAGTGTATGGAGGACAATGATGCTCTTTCCTTAAGTCGGAAACCTGAGGTTCACTTGAGACCTGTGCCTCTCTTCAAAGCCATAGTCACTATGAATCAGGTTTCCTTGAACTGAAACCGTTTCACCTTGCGATACATTTTGGGATGGAAGACTCATTGGTACCTTCGTCTCTGTCCTAGTTTGGTTTCTGTTGCTGGGATAAGACCATGGCCCAAAGCAACTCGGCAGGCGGTGGGCCTATTTCTTATCTCAGTTTACAGCTCCTCATGAAGCTTAGGTGCAGGAATTCAAGCAAGAACTTGGAGGCAGGAACCGAGGCAGAGTCTATAGAGGGGCAGTGGTGTTCACTAGCTTGCCCTCGCGGCTAGCTCAGTGTACTTATTCAACCTGGGACCACTTGCCTAAAGGTGGCACCACCCACAGTGGGGCCCAGGTGGGCCCGCCCCGCCCCGCCCCGCCCCGCCCTGCCCACATCAATCATTAGTGCCCCACTGGCCGATCAGATGGAAGCAATTCCTCAGGGGACAATTCCCTCTTCCTGTTTTTGTTTGTTTGTTTGTTTTTGTTTTGTTTTGTTTTTCGAGATAGGGTTTCTCTGAGTAACCCTGGCTGTCCTGGAACTCACTCTGTAGACCAGGCTGGCCTCGAACTCAGAAATCCGCCTGCCTCTGCCTCCCAAGTGCTGGGATTAAAGGCGTGTGCCACCTCTTGGAAGCGCTAGGTTTTTCTGTGAAAGTGCTTTCTCAGGGTCTGTTTTCTTCCCTCTTCCAGATGCAACTGTGCAAGTCGATCTGAATCATTCTTGCAAGTTGTTCCCCAGAGAAGACTCAGACTCTCCCTTTATAGTGACTTCATGATTAACTCACTGATCTCCATCCCCGGGCAAACTGGTCATTAAAATTTAGAGTCTGAAATCAAACTGCCAACATTCATACTACTTTACTAAAGACAGAAGTTTCCAGGTCTTAGGTTTTTGTTTTCCCATTGACAATGACGACGATGAAGATGATAGTGATGATAATAATGATAATAAACAAAAGATGCTGACTATTCTCTGTGTCACAGGGCTCATTGGGATGATCCTTATTAAACACTGGACACAAGTCGTCATGCTTACTCCGTTTCCCCTCTTCCCTCAGGGGAGTAACAGGGATTGAGATCTGAACTCTGCCCTCCAGAGTTCTCCATCCACAGAGGATGCAGACAGGCTGGATTTGATTATTTTTCTGTTGCTATAGTAAAATAACAAATATCTGAAATTGGATAACTATAAAAAGGGAAAAAAAGGTGTGTGTATAGCACACATACACATTCATACACTCACATACATTCATATACACACACATTCATACATTCATATACATTCACACACATACATATACTCACATATACATTCACACACTTACACACTCACACACATATACACTCACATATTTACATACTCATACATTCATAAACACACACACATATATTCACACACATACACATTCATATACTCACACATTCACACACACTCACACTCACATATACATTCACTCACACATACCCATACTCATATATACATTCACACTTACATATACACTCACACACACTCACACATACACATTCACACATACAGTCACAGACACATACATTCTTATACACACACATTCATATACCTCATCCTCCCTCCCCCCTTTCCCCACACTCACACACAAAGGATTATTTAGCTCTGGAAGCATGAAGTACAAGCCCAGCATGGCTCTGGTAAGTACGTCATGGTGGACACACCCATAGCAAGAGAGGAGAATACATGAAAAGAGGGATGATACTGCAGATTAGAACCTGAATGGGGCCAAGTCATTCTCATGGGAGCTCAGGGGTCCCTTAGAACAACCTTAGTCCCTTCCCTGCTCAGCTCCCCAAGTCCTAGGAACCTCCATGCTGGCCAGATCTCTGTTACTAGAAACCTACAGGCATGTGGCCCAGAACATTCCAGAAAGGAAAGGAGCCGACAGAACAAAGGGTGTAATTAATAGGAGCAATGTGACCACACTGAGTCACCATCAAGTGACCCGTGCGGCTGCATTAATTGGCTGACTCACAAGTTTTCTGGCTGTCATAAAGGGAGTATTAAAGCAAATATATTGAGATGACCAACTCAGGAATCCTGCCCTTGTGCTGAGTCAGAGTGGGAGAGAGAGAGAGAGAGAGAGAGAGAGAGAGAGAGAGAGAGAGAGAGGGGCAAAGCAGATTAAATAGTTAATGACTGCTTCAGATGGCTTTGGTGCCTCACACTTGGTTGGTCTGAGATATAAATTCTGGGTAAAGAGGTCAGGTCATGTTTCCACAGAGTGTGTGCTTTTAACTTCCTAAACCTCATTTCGATGTCTTTATATTAATAGAGCCCTTTAATTCACATGAACTCTGAAGACAGAGTCAGAGAGTTCCTTCCAAAAACACTAATGGAGAAAACAGGGTTGGGTTTAATGGCCCGAGACCAGCCTCAGGAAGAGTGTATCCAGGATTTCTTAAGGTTTCCTCTTTACCTGGCAAGAGACATAGTTCTTCTCCCTTAAAACCAAAGCTAGAGCTGGGCATAGTAGCTCATATTATAGCAACATATGGAAGGCTGAGGCAGGAGGATTGCTTTGGATTTGAGGCTAGTCTTGGCTAGAGGCCAGGCCAGAAATTTATAAGGAAGACTCTATCTTGAAAAAACATCATGAAACTCATAGCAGACAATTATCCTCACAAGAAAGCCCCCCCCNACCCCCACCCCGGCAGGGGGGGAGAGGCTGTTTTCCTTCAGCTGTTTGAAACCCCAGTGCCATCAGAAGCCAGGCAGGAGACTCAGGGGAAGCCGCAGTTACTGTTCCAGAAGCAAGTCAAGACTTAATCCTGAAGGGAGAAGTGCAGAAAGTCTTCTGGAACATCTGCTGCTGGGACTGACAGGCCAGGGTGACATTGCTCAGTGACTTAGAGAAAGTCTCTGTTTGTGCGTGACGGTGTGAACCGTATAGAGTCCCTCACTCAAAGTCATTTGCAATCTCCCAGGCATGAACAGTCCCTGGACACACATGTTTAATAACTCAGACTGAAATTTAAAGTTCTATTTTTATCTTTCTGTCCTTTATCTCATGAGAAAAATCAGCATTTCTTTTTTGGGGGGGGGCGGGTGGGAGATGCAAGGGAAGGGATACTTCTCACAATAGCAGACCCATAGGTGGAAAGAGGTCAGAGGAGGCTGTGCCCGTCCCAGAGAACAGCCAGGAAGGGACTCACAACCTCCCCTCTCCCACAGGGAACATGGAGACTGTGAAGACCAATGGCTCCCTGAAACTCCTCCTCAGTACCTTGAGGAATGGCTACCACAGTACTCAACCTTCCTAACGCTGGGACCCCTAAATACAGTTTCTCATGCTGTGGTGACCCCCAACCATAACATTATTTCATGGCTACTTCATATCTGTAATCTTGCTTCTATTACGATTGTAATGTGAATATCTGATAGGCAGGGTGTCTGGTATGCGACCCCCGTGAAAGGGCTGTTTGAAGGAAACTGCAGCTCCCAGGTGGAGGACCGCTAGGCTGGAGGCATGGGAGAATTTCACCTACAACTCAGTCCAGCCCCAAACTGGGCCAATAAGTCCTTAAGAATCCTTTTTGGTTCTTATTTCCTATTTAATTTCTGCTCTCTCGCAGGTATACTGCTCAGGTTTTCCGACAGTCGTTTATGTTTTTCCACAGAGTGCACCACAAGGCAAGCGGCACTGTCGTCCTTGGCCACTGTGTGCGCCCCCTGCTCATCCTACATCTCTTCTCTCTCATCCTCACCCCTGACCCTTTACTTTCCCCATAGCATTAACCTTTAAAGGTCTGTAGTCCCTCCCCTCAGCCCAGTTCTCCCTTCCAGCTACTTTAACTGCTTCATTATATATTTTTTTAAATTTCAAAGATCTAGTATGTACTCTCCTTTTAACCACAGTACTTTATTCCCAAGTCTAGCCTTCTTGACAGAGTCCGACTATGCACCATGCTGTCCTCTGTCTGTTATTGTCGGACAGGTATGGAAGGTAAAGGGGTCTCTGTTAACTGCCGGGGACGGTACCTGCACAGTGCTAACACCCAGCAGCCATGGACGGCCAGTGCGGAATGTTCTGCAGTTAATATTCTCAGCAATAGCATAGAGCTTACAGCAGCCATCCTGAGCTCCTCGGGGGGATTGTTTTGAATTCCTCCTGAACTGAGGAATTATTTTCAGAACTATGCACTCAACTTTATCAATCCAAATCATACTTGAATGCCGTGGAAACTCCAGATGAAAGAAAATCACTGATTAAAATATACACCGAGTAGCTGGGCGTGGTGGCGCACGTCTTTAATCCCAGCACTCGGGAGGCAGAGGCAGGCAGATTTCTGAGTTCGAGGCCAGCCTGGTCTACAAAGTGAGTTCCAGGACAGCCAGGGCTATACAGAGAAACCCTGTCTTGAAAAACCAAAACCAAAAACCAAACCAAACCAAAACAATCAAAAACAACAACACCACCCCAGCATCCTAACGACACAAAAGGCATGCTAGAGACATGTAGATCAATGGAGTAGAATAGAGGACCCAGATTTTAGGCCACATACATGATTTTTGATAAAAGTGTAAACAAACAAAAGACCCCATGGAGAAAAGAGAGCATTTTCAACAACTATTGACAGAGAAGTCTATGTCCACATAGATGAAACTAGATCTTTGTCTTCCATCCTGAATAATGCTCAACTCTAAATGAATCAAGGACCAGAGATGAAGACAAGAAACTGAAACCATCAGAGAAAAAAGTAGGGAATGAATGCACTGGATGATACAGGCATAGGTGTTTGGGATAGGGTTCCAATCCCTAATAAATAAGGCTAGTAATGGATTCAAGCTTTTGTGTAGCAAAGGAAACTGTTGAGAAAAGGGAAAGCCTATAGAATGGGGACAAACCTCTTTCATCTGCACATCCAACATAATGTGATTAATATCTAGAATATACAAAGGGCTAAAGAAGAAAGCTAAGCATCAAGAAAAAAAAAACTAATTTAAAAATGGGCCAGAGAAGACAGGAGTCTACTAGCATAACTGTCCTCTGAGAGGTTCTACCCAGCAGCTGACTGAAACAGATGTAGAGACCCACAGGAAAACATTGATGGTGGTCAGGGAATTTTAAGATGGAAGAGTGAGGGGAAGGATTGAAGGCCTAAAGAAGATCAACAGAGTAAGCTCACCTAGACCCCTGGGAGCTCTCAAAGACTGAGCTACAACCAATGAGCACGCACGCACGAGTGGGACAGAGGCCCCAGGCACACACACAGCAGATGTACAGCTCAGTCTCCATCGGGGCCTTGTCCAGCCTCAGTGGAAGCTAGAAAGGGCCATGAGCGTGGAAAAGAGACCTTAAGGATCGAGAGGATAGAACAATGTGATATTAAAGTATGGTGGGCAGAGGTAATGACAGGATTAAAGGTTTAAGTTCGGATGGGAGTGAGAGAGAGGGGTGGGAGAGGGAAGAGGTAGCAGGTGGGTTAACAAAAAACCAAGGATGCATGCAAAGGCCTTCGGGGAACCCACAGTTCTGTGACCTAACACACACATACACAATACATAATTTTTAAAAATACTTAGGACACTGGAAACGTGCACAGATGGACAATGTTTTCCCAGAAGACATGAGTTATTAAATGAAAGTCTCAGTTCTAGGTGTGGGAGGGATATCTTTCAACAAGTTACTGGTTAGGGACAACCTCCCAGGGACCACCAAACAATGCTGGCTATTTTTAGGACCTTGCTCCTCAAGACCACATAGTTTGGTTATAAGCCATAAAGAAATCAAGCTGGAACTGGTCTGAAACTTCTTCTTTGCAGGCTTGCTCTCATAGCGCTGTAAGAGTCTATTCAGGCCAGAAGGGGGAAAAGTCATAATAATATCATCCAGCAGTGAACACTGAAAGTTATAATACCAACCTTCCGGGCAAGATGTATCCATAACGACAATAGTGGCATGACCGTTAGGTGGTAACCAACTACTTCCTAGTTGTATTTGAAGGTTCCTAGACATGAGGGAATTTGTGTCTGGTACTCTAAACCTCACTGTCTTAGTTCCATTTCTGTTTCTGTAATAAAATACTCTGACCCAAAGCAACTTAGAGGAACAGAGGACTTACTTGAGCTTACAATTCCAGGTTACATCTCATCATTGTGGGGAAGTACAGTCATGAACTTCAAATAGTCAGTCACACTCCACAAGTAAGAGCTGAGGAATGCATGCATAGTTTTTGCTTGTTTGCTTGCTCATGACAGCTCTATTTCTCCATTTTTGTATAGTTCAAGCCCTCCCTGCTTCAGGAATGGTGCAGCCTCCAGTGGGCTATTTTTTTTCCAAGTAAATTAACTTAATTAAGCCAATCCCAGACAGACATGCCCACAGCCCAACACAATATAGATACCCCTTCATTAAGGCTCTCTTCTCAAGTGATTCTAGTTTGTGTGGAGTGAACAAAGCTAACCACCCCAATGGCCAGAAGTTCATGG
>LR751412.1:45585-173820 GCA_902729485.2 Mus minutoides | reverse complement strand
CCTCCCTCCCGCTCTCCAGCCCTCCCGCCCTCGTCTTTCCCAACATCCCTCTCTCCTCTCCGCTCCTTTCTCCTTTCCAGCCTTTCTTTCATCCCTTTCTTCTCTCACCCAGCCCTACTTCCTTCCCACCCTTTCTTTCTTCCCTGTCTTCCTTTTAGCCACTCACCCTTCAGCTCATCTTTGCATACCTTTTATCTATCTCTCTTTATCACCCCTCCTTTTCTTATCCTCACCCCTTTCCCGGAGGGTGGGATGGTGGGAGCATCCTTGCTTGGTACAACTGTCCGGATTTGGGGGTTTCTTGAAAATTGGTTTCCTGTACCAAGAGAGGCACGCTCGCTCAGAGGATGCCCTGCAGTTCTTTACATTGTCAAGATTAAGGGTCAAGTTGGACAGAGTACTGGGAACTGGAAGGAATAGAGTCCAGGAACAATCTATGGATATGTGCTATAAAGGGTGGGGGTGGGGAGGTTGTCACTTAGATGTGTTTCCAACCATACCCCACTCCCCTCTTAAACAGTTTCTTCCTTTCTTTTTTTCCCCTCCTGGGGATTACACATTCCCAGTGTGTATCACACTAATTTAAAACCCAGCCTTTTCTGCTGTGATTGTTGTCTCCATGAGAAACCACAAGGAAAGAGAAGCCTGGATGGGAACAAGAAAGAAAAGAGGGGAGGGCTGGGGAAGGGTGGCAACAGTGGAAGCCTGAATCCCTTCCTCTAGGCCTTTCTGGATTGATGTTTTCAAACCACCCGCCTAATATTCAGCTTGGACTTGAACCTGTGTGTCCTTGGCTCCGTCACTCCTTCACAGACAGAAACTCTCTCAACTTTAATACCGGTGCATTACACATTGTGTTTTGCTTGGTATGCAAAACACCCACAGAACTTGCTTTGAAGAAATAGAAAGATAACACTTTTGTTCATCCCTGGTTAACTTCAAGACACCGAGAATGGCTAGCCAGCTATTGAAGAATGAGGCTCTACTCTGCCGTTCTGTAAACATATCATTTTGATAGCTTTAGCTGTGTGATAGGATTCAGCACAGGCACCCTCAGTCCTGCCCAGCCGCCTTATAGAAATCTTGATATTTTGGGGGAAAAATGTTCTGAGTACTTATTCCTAGATGTATTTAACACTAATGGGGAAGTGGAATTAGCTCTGTGAGGATTGTTCCTAGGAATTTTAAATTTTCGGTCAGTTTTGCATCAGTTGCTTGCACCGAATCTCGTGGTTCACATTGCTGACTTCAGCTTCACTTCAGTACATTTCAGTCTTTATCAAGAATGGCATAGCAGTTTTTCTGTTTGCAAATGTTTCTGAAAAGCTTAACTTATACACGGTGGCACAGCTATGCTGCTTCAGTATATCCTCTCAGGAGGTCTGATTGTATGCTTAAAAATAAAATGAAAAATCAAAGACTTAGTTTGCCCCATTGAGATTCTTCTGAATCGCCCCCAGCCTTAACTTTACCATAGTTAGTTTTCTTGTATAAGTATCATGTTTAGAGGGACCAAAGCTGGATTCACTGAAATTGCAGTCAATAACTGTAGTATGGAGGAAGTCGCGGATTTATTTCTCTTCTTGAAATTTTGATTACATTCCAGCCGTGTAATAGGCACTTTTGCATTTTATGTGACTGTAAAGTAGAAGTTGAGATGAAGAGAATTGCCTTCAAAAGTGACAGAGTGCCGACCTGCCTAAACGACTGATACTGACAGTCATGTGGATTAGTATTTTGAAAGTATATGATATTAGCAAACAAGAGAAGTGTCTCCCCTTCACCTTTCCTGGAGGAATGCAGCTCCTTTCATGGCTTCTCAGGCTTATGATTCATGTGACAGAAGCTTGGTTGGAGTATAGGTTACTAATGTCTCCAGGAAAAATTGTTCTCAACCGTGTATGTGTTTGAATGGTTATACTAGTTGACAGTGAATCCCATACAGGTGTGCTTCTGTGTTGTTGTTTCTTTCCTTGCCCTAAGTTTCAGCTGTGACACTCATATATGGTGATAGTAAGTTTGTTTGGTTCTAACTTACTTTCAAAGGCCATTCTGCCTGACAACCTATTACACAGGCTTTGTGGAGTTTTGGGTGTGGGAGGAGCAGTTCCTCATCAGCCTGCTTTTTCTGTTGCAAATTTTCCTGTCAGGAGGATGAGGGAGTATTTCTGATAAGGATACAGTGCTCACTATGAAATGAAAGGCACATTTTTATCTGACTTTTGTTTATAAATATTCATCAATACTGTGAAAAGAGGGTGGTTATTAAAGAAATAGAAAATGAAATATTTTGTTTACAACAATATCTTAGGAGAGTAGAAGAGTTAAATGAATAAAATATGAGGTAGAAAAGGATTTAATGCATAAAAAGGCAATTTGATGGAGCTGGGGTGTATGTAGCTCATTGCTATTTTTCTTGCTCATCAAGAGCCAGCCCTTGGTTTGCTCCGCAGCACCCCAAAACAGAACACAAACAACAAAAGAGCAGCTTGACCCCCACTAACTAACAAACACATTTGCATACATGCACTGCCTTTGCATGAATTTTATTTCCAGAAGCATCTGTTTTTAATTTCATTGGGCCTTTAAAATACAAATAAAGACCATGTAGAATGTGCTATGGACCCTCACATGAAATATTCTGTGTATATTCTGTATATGTCCCTCCCTTCAAGCTCTTAACACACATGCAAGCTAATGCTGAGTAGTGTGAGCTGTCGAAAGAAGTGGAAAGAACAAAAAGACACTGTCTTTGGCCTCAGCTTGTAGGATAGTTGAAGATAAAAGGTATCTGCATGAGGTCCAGTTTCACAGCTGCAAAGAGCCAGATCTTTGTAGAAAGCTTCCAAAAAGTTCAGCTTCTCTTGCTTAAGAACACCATGTGCTTTACCTGCTCTTTAAGAAACTTGTTTGATCAATGATATGAGATTATGATTCATGGAATTTGCTCAGAGGTTAAATCTGTTAAGCACAAAACTTGAAGCAAAGTATGTTTTTCATTAGCATTATTTTAATTAGGAGGGCAAGCTTTAAAGCATTCCCACATATCATATAGAATTATGCACTGTGGCTATGGAAGAGAGACATGACAGTAGTTCTGAATGGGTGAGATGTCTGTGTGACCAGGAAAACGGTTTTATTTAGTAGAAGCATTCAGGCTTGTATGGAGATCCCAGAGAAGATGGTCAAGCAGTCTGGAGTCAGAGCAGAGATGGAGGAGGAAGCCTGGTGTGATGGGAGAGGGGCACATCAACAAGGCTATTCATTTTCTGGACAACTTGGTGAACATTTTACGAATGTGTTAAACATGTCATCATAGTAAATATTCTACCACCCCTTCGACAAGTCAATTGATTGTACTTTGGGACCCACTTTCTCACTGGAGATTCAGTTACCCTTTATCTGGTTTTTGGTTTTATTTCTATGTTTGATCATACATATCTACTACTCCATCTTTCCATAATACACAGAACTCAAAGTCTTTGCCACAGGCAGACTCACAATATTCTTTTCATGGATTTTCTTTAAACTGTGAGACAGAGAAAACACTTTATTTTTGCTAGATAATAATGGGTAATACAGTTGTTATCATACTTCCCTTTCCTTACCCCATGGGTATTCTAGGACTACATCTCTGTGAAGATGTTCTATTTAACATATGCAGAACTTCTTGAAGTAATTATATTTTTTTGAGCTTTATGCTTTACTCATGACATTACCTAACTACTAATTTTTCTTTTCACAGGAATGCAAAAAATATTACAGATGCCAATAGAGAGTGCTTTTTAGGTGTCATATTGGTATATTAAGAACCATATGTGGTGACAGCAAGAAATGTTATCTGGAATTGTCCTGATCAGGTTAAATATCTGTACAATATGGAGGGACAGATAGATGTTTATAGACAAACATGGAAGGGTGTTAGTCAACCTTCAATTTTGGTTGAAGTACATAAACAGTAACGTTTCGCCATCTAACAGTGAAAAAGATGGAAATTGAATAATTGAGTTCCTTCTGAAAATATGTTTCCAGGAAGTTCTCTTTCTCTTTCTCTGCAACAAAGTTCAAAGTGGGCAGTGATTATGTGCTTATTGAGTTGTTCTGTTCTGTTTTTAATGTGTGCACACAACTTCATTTCTTTCTCCCTAGTAGTAAAAAGTTTACTTAGTGGTAAACCGTTAAAGTCATATTAGTCATAAGCAAGTGTATACTTCCAAAAATAAATAGTATTTAAACTGTAATGTTAAAATGTTTATTATTATTATTATCATCACCATTATTATTTTATACCTGCACAGATATAAGTCACACATATAAAACACTCCATTTTATTCATTTTATTACCATACCTCTCCCCACATATATCTCTCAAATGTGCTGGCTGTTTTGTTTGTGACCCACTGAGATTAACTAGAACTGTTTATATGACAATGGTCTAGAAGGATCCACTGGACCTACCAGGATGAGCAAGTGAAGGGCAGGTAGCACCTCTATCTTGGACGAATTGTTGATGATGCAGGTCTTGGGGATGTCTGATACAGGTAACTACAGATGTGAGGTGATGATGATAATGGCTCTGTGTCATCTAAAGAATTACATTTCACAGCCCTTTCTATCTTCTGCCTTTTATACACTGCTGACCCTAGCTTCCAATGTTCTTATTCTTAGAGGAGATGGCATGAGTGACTTGTTTAGGGATGTGGTGGTTTTATTTTCTACTTGGAATTCATTCTCTGTATTCTTGAAAGATTCCACAGTCTAAATAAAATATTTAAATTGCGTTATTTCTATTTGGTTTTGCTTTAAAGCAACAGACAACTTTGAAAAACAACATGTTAGGTGTTTTCAGTTTCCTACTATGATTCTTTGCCTTTAAATATCAATTTGAACACAACCGCAAATTGCATTTTACACCTCTTTGAAATGATTGGTTAGGGCATATTATAAAGAGACAGTGATAGTCTCATTTTATAACACTTAACATTTCATGTCTTTAATTTGAAAAATGATACTATTACTCATTTCGATTTGAAGGCTTGATCCATAAATGCAGCTCTTACATCATTACTTTCATGTGTATTAACAATAGGAACTTTAATATGTGAAATGTAATTGTTTTCCCAGCAAAAGATATTTAACAAATGGGAAGATTGATTATAGGTGACACAAATGGACTAATTTTGTGTATTGATCTATAAAATTTATAACTGCTGATCACTTAAGGGTGCCTTATATTTTTGCTGTCATAATAATAGAACCCATGTTTTAATTGTTTTAATACACACACACACACACACACACACACACACACACGCCCCCCGCCCCCAACATGTGTATTTTTCTTTTCTGTATTTGAATATGTTTTGTTTTCAAAATGTTTGTGTGTTTATGTTTGTATGTATGTGTGTGCGCGCTCACATAACATGGCTCACATATGGAGGTCAAAGGACAACCTTGGTTGTCAGTCTTCCACTTTGAGACAGGATTAACCATTGTGATACTCCTTTCTGAAACCCCGTCTCTCTGTAAGAGTTATGAGATTACAGATACATTATAATAGTTTACTGGGTAATGGGGTGCAATGGAAGTGTTCATACGTGTGTAGCAAGCATATAATTTATCTTTTAAACCTATATGCACATACATTTGAATATACATATATAGTTTAACAAATAGCTTTTAGAACTAAAACATGACTGAGAAATGAATGTAAATCACACATGGCATATGTGTGGCTGTCAGATTTTGATGGAGTCATTTCTCTCTATCATGCGGTTCCCAGGGTTTGAATTCACAAACCTTTACAAATACATTTCTTTCACTCCATGGAAAGCCTGCCTTCATTAATTTTAGAAGAAAACTTCTGGTTACATTCCCATGAATGTGTGTGTGTGTGTGTGTGTGTGTGTGTGTGTGTGTGTGTATAGATCAAAAGTTGATGTTAGATGTTTTTTTTTAGATCCTGCTTGGCTTCATTTTTTTGAAGCAGTGTCTCTTGCAAAGCTGAAAACACTGGAATCTTGGATAATCTAGCTAGCCAGCTTTCCCAGAAAGGTTCCCTTTTGCTTACTCTGGATTGCTAAGATTACAAGTGGTTTCCATACCTGCCCAGCATTTAAGTGGATGTTGTGGACAAAGATTCAGGTTCTCAGATTTGTGCAACAGCTGCTTTAGCCACTGAGCCATATCTCCAGGCCAGGTGTTTCTTTTTCTCACACAAATGATGAAAATTTAAAAGCCCCAGAGTGGAGCTAAGGAGGTAGCACAGTGACTAAGAACATCGCTGCTTGGGCTGGGGCAGTGGTGGCACACGCTTTTAATTCCAGCACTCGGGAGGCAGAGGCAGGCGGATTTCTGAGTTCGAGGCCAGCCTGGTCTACAGAGTGAGTTCCCAGGACAACCAGGACTACACAGAGAAACCCTGGCTTGAAAACAAACAAACAAACAAACAAACAAAACATTGCTGCTCTTGCAGAGGATCCAACTCCCTGTAACTCCAGTTTCAGGGGATCCGAAGTTTCTGTGTTCACAGGTACCTGAACTCATCTGCACACTCTGACACACAACACATGCACATTCACATAGCGGAAAATAAAAGCAAACCTGAACAAACACTGGGATGCCACAACATTAATCAGGAAGTTTCTGGATGAAAATTGCCAACATCAAGTTTAGGTGAGAATGTGAAGCAACTGTATACAAAACTTACCCATGACTGGTAACAATGTAATATATTGGAAAGCAGCTTGACACTTCTCTTAATATTAAAAGTGTTTTCAGCCCATGACTGAGAAAAATAAAAAAGCAATTAACTTTTGTATTAAAAACTTGTGATCCGCTGGGCATGGTGGTGCACACCTTTAATCCTAGCACCCGGGAGGCAGAGGCAGGAGGATTTCTGAGTTCAAGGCCAGCCTGGTCTCCAGAGTGAGTTCCAGGACAGCCAGGGCTATACAGAGAAACCCTGTCTCAACAAAACAAAACAAAACAAACAAACAAACAAACAAACAAAAATCAAAAAACAAACAAAAATCAAAAAACAAACAAAAAAAAAACCCAAAAAACCTTGTAATAGCTTTATTCATTGAATCTTTAAAATTAAAACAACTGGAAGCCCTGTCAAATCCCCATCTAAGGTTATTTGTTTTAAAAAGTTAGTAAAGCTCCTCCTCCTGCTCTTGATGCTGCTGGTGGTATCTGTATAAGGTCATCAATTCACTTTGAATAGCAGTTGTGTATGATCTGCCCAGGCAGGGAACGATATGCAAAAAATATATATACAATAAAAAAAAAAGAAAAAAAGAAAATAAATTTTAGTGGAACACACACAAAAAGAAAGAAAAGAAAAGAAAGAAAGAAAGAAAGAAAGAAAGAAAGAAAGAAAGAAAGAAAGAAAGGAAGGAAGGAAAAGGGCCAGGCAGTGGTGGGATGGGTCTTGGGTATAAAACTGTGTTCAGCTCTTACTGCCTGGCCTGCTCTCTGGCCTCTCTGTCAGCCTCATGCACTGCCAGTACCAGGACAGCTGCTTTAGTTTCTAACAGACTGTAGGCAGTAGCCTCTAAATGAGGGAACTTTTGCCAGAAGCCATCCTGCAGCATGCTCTCTTATCTGAGTGCTCAGCACTGGGCATAGCCAATGGAAGGGTTGATGGGCAGAAGGCCTTGCATGCCTAGTAAGCCTTGCCCTTCGTTTAAAGTGCAGCTGCACTCTCGGGCATTTGGAAGGAGCCTGACATAAAAGGCTCTGTATGTTTTGGGACAGCTTATTATTTGGGTATGTGGGCAAAAACAGGTATAAGAAGGTGCTCTGGAGCAGGAGGAAGAAATCCACATGCCAGCTCAAAGCCTGAACTGGATGGGAAGGGAAAGGAATGTAGATTCAAGGCAACCGTTGAAAAGTGGGCAAGCTCACAAATATTTTCAAGTAGTGCGAAGCAAGCAGGACCCATGGGGTTGGGACAGGAGGTGAACGTGAATGTTGGCAATAGTCTCGGTTCCAGGCAAGGAAGCTTGATTGCAGTTTGCCCATCTGTGAAATCAGGACCTCAGGCAAGAAGGTTTACATGTTTTGCTTGTTCAGGGTGAAGCCAAAACAGTAATTATCCTAGCATTGTTTTCTAAGGTCTTTTTCATGGATAGAAACTGTAACTTCTTTTTTCTAACATTTTTTTTTTCTATTACAGTCCTTTTACAATTACTTGTTGATTGAATTAAGTCTCTGAGCCCATTCTATTTTTGAACAAATCCTACAAGTTTCAGTTCAAATCAATCAGTCATTCGTCAAATACTTTAACATAAGGTATGAAAAACATGTGTGTGTGTGTGTGTGTGTGTGTGTGTGTGTGTGTAGTGTGTGTGTCTATGTGTCTGTGTGTCTGTCTGTGTGTGTGTAGAGTATCAGCTCAAAATCCATATATGAATAAGACATGGAATTTGATCTCACAAATTGACAGCCTACACACAGATATAAAATATTCACCGGAGCAGCATAATGGTACACAGTAGAGTGTGTGGAATTCTCTGCTAACTCTGCTGTGAAATGGCTCAGAAATCTCATCATTCACTGAAGGAAAACTCAGCTCTTGGAATAAGAGTACAGAAGTGACTGATTATGGGATGGATCCCTGGCTGCAGCAGTCACTGGTTGGTCCATCCTTTTGTCTCAGCTCCACAATTGATCTCTGTAACTCCTTCCATGTGTGTTTTGTTCCTCATTCTAAGAAGGGGCGAAGTGTCCACATTTTTGTCTCCTTTTTTCTCAAGTCTCATGTGTTTTGCAAATTGTATCTTGGGTATTCTAAGTTTCTGGGCTAATATCCACTTATCAGTGAGTACATGTTATGTGTGTTCTTTTGTGATTGGGTTACCTCACTCAGGATGATACCCTCCAGATCCATCCATTTGCCTAGGAGTTTCATAAATTCATTGTTTTTAATCGCTGAGTAGTACTCCATTGTGTAAATGTACCACATTTTCTGTATCCGTTCCTCTGTTGAGGGACATCTGGGTTATTTCCAGCTTCTGGCTATTATAAATAAGGATGCTATGAACATAGTGGAGCATGTGTCCTTATTACCAGTTGAAACATCTTCTGGATATATGCGCAGGAGAGGTATTGAAGGATCCTCCTGTGGTACTATGTCCAATTTTCTGAGGAACCGCCAGACTGACTTCCAGAGTGGTTGTACCAGCTTGCAATCCAAAAGCAGACAATATTGCATATGCCAGCAAGATTTTGCTGAAAGGGTCCTGATATAGCTGTCTCATGTGAGGCTATGCCAGTGCCTGACAAACACAGAAGTGCATGCTCACAGTCAGCTATTGGATGGAACACAGGGTTCCCAATGGAGGAGCTAGAGAAAGTACCAAAGGAGCTGAAGGGGTCTCCAACCCTATAGATAAAACAACAATATGTACTAACCAGTGCCCCCCCCCCCCCGAGCTCGTGTCTCTAGCTGCATATATGTAGAAGAAGATGGCCTAGTCGGCCATCATTGGGAAGAGAGGCCCCTTCCTTGGTCTTGCAAACTTTATATGCCCCAGTACAGGGGAATGCCAGGGCCAAGAATGGGGAGCGGGTGGGTAGGGGAGCAGGGGAGGGGTTGGGGAGGATATAGGGGACTTTCAGGATAGCATTTGAAACGTAAATGAAGAAAATATGTAATAAAAAAATTGGAAAAAAAAAGAGTACAGAAGTGAAGGTGATCTTCCATTAACTTTCCTTCAGTCAGTCCTGCCTGGGTCTGGGGACTGGGGCAGAGCTGTTCCTGCAGGGTGATGGGATCAATGCTTAGCAGTGGGAGAGATAGGAAAACAACATCACAGAGACAAAGGCTAAGGATCTGATTGATATCTGCTGAGAAAACAGCTGCTACTGGAGAACCAGGGAGGAGACAGGCTGGGAATGCAGAAATGGTGACACATTGTATACATGGAGGTATCTCAAGAAGGAAACAAAGGATACATTGTTTCAAAAGAACACTGTTTGTCTTTGATACTGACACAGTAACACTACCTAATGTCCAGAAAGTGACAAGGAAAACTCCAGGAGAAAACTCAAAACAAAACAAAACAAAAAATGTAGTCCAACTAACTGCCCAGGTAATATTTGGTAAATTTCTAGTCACCATCCCCCACCCATCATGAGTATATTCCAGTTTATTTTATAGAGATATCTTTTGACAGCACTACTTAAATTGTACCATTTTGTATCTTATTTTGAAACTAAATGTATTTATGCATTATCTGGCATTATAAAATGTGTACATATTTTGGGGATAACATCATATTGATTGAAAATTGTATTGATATTTTTTGAGTATATACAGATATAAAATGCCTGGTATGCTTTGCCGCTTTGCCTTCTAGTATGATCTATGTCATGGGCAAAAAAAACAGCAACAACAAAAAAAACAAAACTGAGTTTAGGTAGCCAATTTCTGAATGTGCTTATTAGTAGGTATGTAAACAGGTGAGCACATGGACAGGCAGACACCCACATTCACATACACACACACACACACACACACACACACACACACACACGCAAGAACAGGTGCATGCAAGTACTGATGCACAAATGCTTTCTTAATTGAGGTGATAGTCTTTACATATGTGTCACATTGTACATCTAGAAGATCAGAGCTCAGGTCCCAGCCTCCTCATCAGGTACCTTACAAAGGCCTATAACTCCACTTCCAAGGGATCTGGGCCCTTTTCCAGCCTCCAAGTACACTGAATTCATGTGGTTCATATATACACTCAACACACATATAAAATAAATAAATCTTTTTAGAAAGGAAGATACCACTCTACGGGTATCTGATTATCTTAGCCATTATTTTCCAGTTATGATTTGTTGTTCAGTATAGGCCTCCTTGAATTCTTAAGTCTTTGTGCTTCCATAGACAGTTTGTTCTGCTGGTTTACTATTTTAGGCAAGGCTGTAAGAAGCATCTTTCCACAGTTTTACTTTCCACATGCACCAGCGCCTTTTGTTGTAATCCTGCTAACTACAACTGCTAGTTCAGGCAGTGTGTGCACTTTCTACTTTGATAGTTAATGCCAGGTTTCTCTTAAAACAGTACATACATTCTGTTCCACCTGTGAGCATGAAGATTCCTGATTACACACCTCTCTGCAAAAACAAAATAATTGTGCATATAAAAAAGTTTTCTAATAAGTAAATGGAAGGGATAGATGTCTTTTATATGATACTATTTTTTTTTTCTGAGATTTTGAAACCGTCTTGGTATTTCTGTGAAATGGTCTAAAGGTTGTTTCTGCTGAAAGTAGTTTCTGTGTCTTTAGATCGAGCCTTTTCCATGTTTTCTCTTTGTAAGTCTTGCTTATTTATGGGTAAAGAGAATTTTGTTATCATTCTAGGAGTCACTATAGAATGTCATAGTCCCTGTAGCATAGAGTATGTTGGTGAATGCAAATGGTTTTCTTTCTCTAAGGCTTCCTATTTACTTGCATTATGCCCCTTTAAAAAGTCAACTGCATTTGTGCAGCTCAATCCAAAGGAAGGACCCAACGACTGTGGCTGCCAGGGATCCATCCCACAATCAGTCACCAAACATAGACACTATATCATATGCCAGCAAGATGGTGCTGAAAGGGCCCGGATATAGTGGTCTCGGGGGAAAATATACCAATGCCTGGCAAACATGGAGGTGGAAGCTCACGGTCAGCTATTAGATGGAACACAGGGTTCCCAAGGAAGAAGGAGCTAGAGAAAGTNTTCTCACGGAAGCAGTCCCTGTTAAGACGCTATGAGTAACTTAGTGTACTTAGATCTCATTTTTGGTTTAAAAAACAAACATTTTTCTTTGCAGAATAATGAATGGGAATGTGAAATCAGTGGCAAGTGTCAAGGCACAGTTTATGAAACAAAAGTATCTCTATGGATGATGGATCACTAGCTTTGAAAATATTATCTTTAATAGTTCTATTATTTCTGTAAATAATTATACCAATAAGCATGAATTCAAATAACACTAACATTATAATTATGAATAAGTCTTTCAGCCCATAGATAATTTCTGTTTTAGATTGTTTGAATAATTTGAGACAGAGCTATTAATCTGATCGAACTTTCGTGATGTCTGGATGGCTTTTTACAGACAGGTTTTTGTGCTGTTGCTGTGATGAATAGGTGACCCCTTAAATCCAGGTCTGTCACCATTTACTGTAGCTCTTGATAGGTTGTGAATTATTTTCAGTTAAAGTAAGTTAGCATGTGAAATAAATGTTCCTTTTTGAATGTGTTTTAAATGCTTGATATCAAAATCATAAATATATGTCATTATTAAGCACTTAATTGGGTAGAAGGTAGAGTGGTACAAAGCTACTTCTTGTAACTTATTGTTTCCTGGAGAAAGTAAAGTATTGAATAAAGTCCAGCTGTAGAAATCATTTCATATTGCAAACCACAAAACAGTATTGAAAGTTGTTAACAAAAAGCTAAATAAAGGTAAATACATCAGTATACACAAGTGAAAAAACACGATTAAAGAGACAAATTGACCCACAGAGTCAATGCTATTGCTTTCTAATTACTAGCTTAAAAAAAGAAAGAATTTGTTAAGTTCTCCGTAAAATTCATTTGTCACACAAGCATAGCCAAAGCAAACCTTAAAAAAGAACAAAATTGTAAGATGCATACATAGCCGTTTCCAAGCTTATTGCTGAGCTGCATTTGATTGAGACTCTATGGCTGTTGAGTAAGAACAGACATAGAGATCCTCAGAGTAAATGTGCACATTCAGAAATGAACCCATATATTTGAAGTCAATTGATTTTTTTTTCAACATATGTGACAAGGTAATTCAATGGGCAAGAGAATAGTCTTGGAGGAGTTGGCTAACATGACTCAACAAGTAAAGGTTCTTGCAAGTCTGATGATTGTAACTCAACCCTGAAACCCATGTGGCATACATTCACATCACACATCATTATGTAAATACATGGAATGAAGACGAAAAGTGTCTGGAATAAATGGGGCAGTCAATGTCCATATGCAAAGAATGAATTTGGACCATTACTTCATTTCACTACAAAATCAGCTGAAAATGCATCTTATTTCTAAATGTAAAAGCCCAATTTAAAACATTTTAGAGAAAGCATAGGTGCCAGTCTTATGGATCTTGAGTTAGGCAGTGCATTCTCAGCTATGTATATAACATAGCTATGTATATAAAAATAATGTAATATAGTACTTAAGTTGAACTTAACGGGTTGAAACCTGTAGTGTGTCAGAGCCACCATCAAGAAAACTGAAAGACACCCTATAGACAGAATGAAATATGTGTAAACCATGCAAGGAGGAACAGTTCTTTCAATATCTATCTGAATTAAACAAAATACCTGGATTAAAAATAACAATATGATGGTACTATCTTCCACAAAGGATATCCAGCATACTAACATAAGCAGATGTAAACATCATTAGTTATTGGGTGACTACAAGGCAAAAGCAGAATGAAATACATGTCAGCAGCCACTAGACAGCTTCAAAGCAAAGCTCATGGGAAACATGCTAGATGGGTTGTAAGAAAAGTGAAATCAAGTGTGACATGGTGCAGTCATGTTGGAAAACGTCTTTGCAGTTCCCCAAAATTTAAACTTAATTTACAACCTAAAATTTCTACTCTTTAGTATGTTCTTAAAGGATTCCTCCCTAGAATAGGGAATAAAATATACATGGAAGGAGGTGCAGAGACAAAGTTTGTAGCAAAAATGAAAGGATGGACCATCCAGAGAGTGCCCCACCCGGGTGGTCCATCACATAATCAGCCACCAAATGCAGACACTACTGTATATGCCAGCAGGATATTGCTGAAAGGACCCTGATATAGCTGTCTCCTGGGAGGCTTTGACAGTCCCTGACAAATACAGAAGTGGATGCTCACAATCATCTATAGGGCAGAACACAGAGTCCCCAGTGTAGGAGCTAGAGAGAGTACCCAAGAGCTGTAGGGGTCTGAAACCCTATAGATAGAACTACAATGTGAACTAATCAGAACCCCCAGATCTTGTGTCTCTAGCTGCATATGTATTAGACGATGGCCTAGTTGGCCATTATTGGGGGAGAAAGGCCCTTGGTCTAGCAATGTTTATATGCCCCAGTACAGGGGCAAGTAGTGGGAGTGAGTGGGTAGGGAAGCAGGTCGGGGGGGAGGGTATAGGGGACTAATGGGATAACACTTGAAATGTAAATGAAGAAAATATCTAACAATAAAAAAAAGAAGTAAAGATGAATGTCCACAGGTACCATGTGCTTTTATGTTACAGCAATATCATTCATCATAGCAGATAAGTGAAGGAGTAAATGAGCAGAATATGATCTGTATGTTTAATGAGAGATATTCGGCCATAAATCTGAATATTCACTGATAGGTTAAAAAAGCTAAAAGTATAATGCTAAATGAAAAAACCCAGACACAAAGCATTGTACTTTTATATTTTTTATTTGTATAAAACATACAGAATTATGAAATCTATGAGGAGAGCACGTAGTCAAAGAAATGCCAAGCGTTGGGGGAGGGGAAGTTCAGGGACTGGTGCCAGAAAAGGTGATTTTTCTTTGTATGGTGTTGGAATCAGTGATGTTTCTATATACATCCTTGAATAATACAATTAGAATCTGTGACTAGTATGGAAGATGTTTTATTTCTCAAAAAGGAAAGCAAACAAAATGATTGTTTTTGTTTTATTTAAAAAATTCAAGTGAAGTCTTGTTATACTTTTAGACACTAATTTTTTCAAAGCATTTAATTTGGTGGTTTATGATATCTAATCGTCACATTATTTTTTTTTCTGTTTTTCTCACCCGTTATACGATATATATGTGTAATAAAATTATATATATTTATATTATATAATTGGACTATATATCATTCATATTTATAACATTATATTCTATTTCTCCTTCCTCAGATAATCACTCCCTCACCTGCTCCCTTACTATCTACTTAAGCTCTGTGAGTATTCTAAATGAAACCCACATATCTACAGCATAAAAGTTATTACCTACAGATAAGAAAAAACAGGAGGACTTTTCTTCCTGGATGTGGTTTATCTTACTCCAGATGATTGTATCTCCCCTTTCATTTACTTGCAAGTTTCATGATTTCATTCATCTTAACATTTGAATAAGAATCCACTGTGATGGGTGAGCTTTAGTTTAATATATAATGTAGAACATAACTGTCCTTTGTTCATTATAATCATGAAAGAAAATACTTCAATTGGAAACTAATATTTAATTATTCCATTCACATTTACCCATAGTATGGCTGAGGAGATGCCTTATTGCCTTTCTTGGGAATGGTACTTGTTTTAGGTTACCAAGATGGTTGCAGCACTATTTTGAATCTTAGCAGGAAGTGCTGACCTATAAATAGTGAAAATCCAAAACATGACTAGTGGCGTAGGCAGAGTTAGTTATTGTCTGCACCAACAGAGTGCTTAAAGTCATAAATAATTAGTCAATGAATTGAAAATACATATTTGAGTGAGAATATGAAGACGATGTAAGAGTTTTAACAAGGACAAATGAGAGAAATACATTATAGGCCGAGGAAAAAGCAGTAAAGTAATTGTAAATGTGAGAACCAGGAAAATAAAGCAATCGCATGAGGTTTGCCTGGCCCTGGTGAGAAGGCAGAAGGTACAGAGGAAAACAGCTGTGACTGAATCAATGAGGGAGGGCTTCAGGACCAGGGAGAGGCAAGGCATAGAACAAAGGCAGAATTCTATCACATAAACCCCTGTTCCAAACAGACTGGGGAGGAACTTGGTTTCTATTGGATGATGTTGAATTTGAAGAGCCCAAGCCATTCTTCAGTCAGTGTTTGTGAATAGGATCTGGCTCTCTCTGTCTCAGGCATTCAAAGTTGAAAGCTTGGATCAAAGATGGAGGTGATAATTAGAATCATATAGATAGATGAAGGGTCCTGAATGTGGCATGAAGCGTGGTAGGAAGCATGGCTCTGCTTCTCGCTAATGCCCACTACAACGTTATGAGATAAAAAAATTAAAAAAAAAAAGAAGGTTGAAAACGAATGACTCCTGTATCAGTATTTGCCCTTGAAGTCTAGGGAGTCAGCAATGAAAACAAAAACACTATCAGTATAAAGATGCTTTTTGTTAAGCTGTTGCCTGGGTTTTTTACTCAGAATGAGCTAACACAAGGGAACCCAGAGAGTGAGAGCAAACCTAGAACCTGCTTCTATCCTTGACGTCTCTTCTGACAGCAAGTGGACAATGAAGGATGACAATGTGACAATGCCAGGGCAAATGCTGTAGGTGTTGGCCCCAGGACATTCCAAACCTATGAGTTAACAGTGTGGCCTGCGACCTGCAGACCGGTTGCCAAGCCAACGACCACCATATTCCAGAACCCACTTGGCTCACCTCCCACCCTTACTTGTGTTATGTCATTTTCCCTATAAATAAGAAGAACGCCCCTCCCTTTTCTTTTTTCTTTCTCCTTTCCCTTTCTTTCTTTCTTTCTTTCTTACTTTCTTTCTTTCTTTCTTTCTTTCTTTCTTTCTTTCTTTCTTTCTTTCTTTCTTTCTTTCTTTCTTTCTTTCTTTCTTTCTTTCTTTCTCCTTGTTCTTCTCTTCCTCTCTCCCTGCCACTCCCTTGACTCTCCCTCTCAATAAACCTCTTTCATGTGGAACTTCCTTGGCCTAGCTTGCTGCTTTGGGATTACCTGCTATTTATTCAAATACATCAGTAGGTAGACGCTGGGAGACTTCAGAGTTAGGGTTGCAGAAGTCATGGCTTGTGGACCTGGGAGCTTCTGTCAGAGGTGGGCATAGCAGCACTCAAAAACTGGATCCACAATCAATGTCTGATCTCCTTAGAAGGGTTTTTCTCTGATAGGAGGAGCTGGGCTTGCTGTCTCTTCCCCCTGGTTTCTGATCTGTGAGTGGGCAACATTTTCCTTCTAGGCATGATCTCTGTCTTATTACATATATTGATTGATGGTACGGGGAACATTTTAAAAATGGAGCCTGCTAAACTAAACAGCAGCTCTTATGGAGTTGATATTCTGAGAAAAATATATTGTTTGAAAAAGAAAACCGAAGCCTTATCTCTTGTGAAGAGCTTTTCTGCTCTCTTTCAAGAAAACAGAGGTACTTTACTAATACTGTCCTCAGGACTATCAGGGATAGTTTTATCAGTGAAAAGGAAATGTGGGAGATATGATTAAGAGAATGCTTGTTGTTTTTTAGAGGACTTGGTTTTGGTTCCTAGTACCCAAAAAGGACAACTTACAATCTGATCCCTTTGTCTCCAGCTCCAAAGGACTGGGTGCCTCTCCTGGCCTCCAAAGAGGCACTAGCACCATATGCACACACGCGCACCCCCCCACACAGAGAGAGAGAGAGAGAGAGAGAGAGAGAGAGAGAGAGAGAGAGAGAGAGACCCATATGCACACATAAATTCAAACAAATCTTTTCAAAAGAGGAAACCTCTGCCCCTATTAAACTGCTCCTGATGTCCACTGACATTGTGATTCAAGAGAACTTGAATATTGTTAGCAAACAGGCAATCTCACTGGCCTGCTCTAGTAGCAGTTTATGTCATCACCTGCTGCTGCTAGGTGCACCCGGTGTGCTAGGAGCTGTGCATTAAAGAGCCCCCAGTCACCCCAGATCTCTGCTCTGCTTTCTTTCCTCATCCCCTCTCCATCTCCCACTGTCTCTGTCTCTCTCCTCTATTTCCCTGTCTCTATCCCTTTCTCCATCTCTGTCTCTCTGTGTCTGTCTGTGTCTCTCCCTCTCCCTCTGTCTGGTTCTCTCTGTCTGCCTCTCTGTCTTTCTCTGTTTCTGTTTCTGTGTCTCTGTCTCTGTCTCTGTCTCTGTGTCTCTGTCTGTCTGTCTCCTTGTCTCCCTCTCCCTCTTTACCTTATGTCCTCACTCTGGTATGGCGTTTTCTTTTCCCCTTCCCCAGTAAACCTCTCACACTAGATCTGTTTCCTGGTGAAATTTCTCAGGGGTACACACCTTGGAATGGGCTGCCAAACATTTCTCACCTTCTGCATTTTATCCTACAAAGGATTCTTTTGAGTGGTGATTTTCAACTTCTAAGTAATAAAGAACTGATTTTCCATTTTCTATACTTTGGAAAGGGACAAGAGTTTGCTTAGAGAGATAGTAGAGGCTAAGGAAGAGTCTGATTGGAGTAGTGAAGATGTTTTCCAAAATGGTTTCAGCCTAATGCTCAGCTCAGAACTTTTTCAATATTGAGCTGAGAAGGGACTGGGAAGGGAGTAGCTTGAAATTGAGGATGGATGTGGTAATGGGCCAGACATGAGGATGAGAGTGTTTGCTTTGCTTTAAGTAGAGAGAAGAGCAGTTTGCAAGGGAAATACTCAAGAGAGGGAGGGAATCCATGGTGAGTTACTTTTACACTCTAGGCCTTTTCCCTTTATGGTGGCCTGAAAGTAAAACAATGGAAAAGAAAGAGAAGTTCTCAGGATATAGTCCAGTTGGTAGAATGCTTTCCTATGTGCACAAAGCCCTGGGTTTGATTCTTAGTGTCATATAAACCGCATGTGATGTTCATGCCTGTAATCCCAACACTTGAGAGATAGAGGTAGGAGGAAAAGTCAAACGTTATCTTTAGCTACATAGTGAGTTCGAGGCCAACCTGGGTCATCTGAGACCCTGTCTCAAAAGAGAGTGAAGAGGAGAATGGGGAAAAGATGAAGAGGAGGACGAGGAGGAGAGGGAGGAGGAAGGGAAGAAGTGCACCTAGGTCCCAGAATAAACTCAAAAGGCAGCCCACAATGACACAGCTTCCTTCCAATACTTCCAATACTTTCAGTACTAAGGTTTCTCCCACTTCCTGACAGTACCCAGGGTTGCTGCGAATCCTTCAACACAGAGGCCCAAAACACACTAGACAAAATAAAGAAAGTAACCATGACTATTATGTCTTATTTAAAGAAATCTGGAATGCCAAAATCTTTTTATATACTGATTAAAAACCCTTTGTCAGTTATCACCATGAGGGAAGTTATGATTTAAAGAAAACCTCCCACTAGTATTGGATCAATGGTGTATACATAGCTTTTATATGCCTTTCTTGAGAATAATAAACAGTGTGCACCTTCATTGTTTTATTCCACATTTTTCTCTTGTAAAACAAATCAAGTTATAAGCATTTAAATGCAAGGCAGGTTAAGCTCTTAATTCTTACTTTGAATAAAAAGTATTAAAAGCATTGGAGGAGGGGCTTGCCATCAGACACAAACAATAGAGTTGGCCACCAAACTTCAGAAATAATGAAAAGCTGTGGCTTTGCATTTATATACCTACTAATTAGGAAATTAAATGATATTTCCATAGCAACAGAGACACAAGTTTTATGCCTGCAGTAACACACAGCAGGGTCTATATGAGTGGGAGTCTCAGGTATGAGTTAGGCAAGGCAGGTAAGTATTTGCACCTAATCCTGCACACCAGGGTGTTATTAGACTTGTAATGAAGTGAATAGCTAAATTATATTAGGAAATATATTTTTTTAAATAAACCCTCCAAATGAGTCATGCTATTTTGAAAGCTTAAATTAGTTTTTCTGAAACCTGTTGTACACTCCACCTTCCACTAATGACTCTTGCATGGCCGAAAGCTCCCCCCCAGCCCCCCCAGGCTCCCTCCCCCATCTTCATAGGCTGGAAGATATGAAGTTGATTTCATGTCTGCTTTTTTATTGTGTTCACAGATAAATTAACAGTGTCTTAATATCCTCTTAAGTCACGGGGAAATGAAATATAAGGCACCAAGTCATTGTGCCTCAGGGTGCTGAAGGAACAAATTCAAGAAATGCAGATGAACTTCCTTGCAGTTTTGTAATCTGGGTGAAATTGGGAGAGCTGGAGGGAGAATTTGCCAGTCCTGTTTCCATCTGCTTATCCCCCAAGTGTGTCCTGAGTGTGTGAGACTTGTCAGCAGGCTGCTGGGATGGGATGAAGATGGAAAGACTAGTATAAGGATGCTTTAGTATTTTGTTTCCGGTTTTTGGTTGACTAATTGATTTTGTTGTTAATGTTCTTGTTTCTACTGATGATTTTGATGTATGAACTTTTCAAACTCCTTTTGCTTGCTGCCCTTTGATGGCATACTTCCAAATGATCCAAATATCTGAATCGCTTATTAATTCTGAATTAATTCTTCAATGTCTCTTCCTGCTTCTCCTCCCGCCCTGCTTCTATTTCCCTCCTCTAACTTTCTCTCTCATTTTCTGTTCTTCCCATCTCTGTGTATACGTAATATTTTTTATCTTCTTGTACAAGCATAAGATTAATTAGATCATTAATAATTTCCAGCGTTTACACTTTGGAGGAAAATGTTTAGTATCTTTCTGAGCCTACCAAAGTAAATTTAAATTGAATACGGTGCTGGCAAGGCTCTAGTATTTCCGGTATGAAGTCATATTCCAAAGAAGAGAACCACACAGTACCTTAGACGAAGATTCTTTCTGCCAGCTTTGAATCATATTCGAAACACTTTCCTCTTCTTCCTTCATCTTCATTGGCATCTTTTCTGCTGTCTGTTTGGGATGCTGTGCGTGACATTTTAGTCCAATAATGCCTTCCTTGATGAAGCTCCACCTATTCTTTTAAGTATTCTTGTTCACTCTCCTCATGGCTTCTGTCTCACTTTTTGTGCCTCATATCCATCATACTTTACCATGGAGTTACTGACGCATTTGTTGGCATAGCAGTATTCCATTCCACATTCTTGACCGTGAATGTCTCTAATGCATGGATAAGCTTTCTTCATCTAATAACCCTTATAAAATTATATGCTTCTAAATTATGTGCTATCTATCTATATATGTGTATAATATTTATTACAAAAATAGATATCACAGAATGTAAAACAGGGCCCAAAAATATCTAGAAATTCAGTCAATGTATTTAATCTAAAATGCAATAACATCTCTAAAATATGAATGTCTAGCAGCTTACAGGCATGTTGGTGTGTTTGAAAATAGTAATTTTACAGCATCTGGAAGGGCACCATGGCAATTATTCATTAATCTCAGGAATGGAGATGGAGCAGGCAGAGGCTAAAGAATGAACCCAGGCCCTCACACATGGGCAGCAAGCATTCTGCCAGCATGCTACATATCCAGTATAGCTATTTGAGACGGAAAGAAAGCACACTGTGTCTTCATAGGTTATTACACTGTGTTCCTCACTTCTTCTAGGGCCATAAGGTTATATTTTATTAACCTCTGTACATGTATGAACAACTAAAACCATGAGCACTTGTGCTATATATACTAATAAAAGCTGCTACTAAATTAACTAAGGCCTTGCTAATGGTCAATGCATCTGGTAGATTCAGCTGCATCAAGGAGCACATTGGAGTGCTCTGTGGGGTGCCACTTCCAAGCTGTGTGCCATGTTAGCAAGTTCTCTAGCAATCTTGGAAAACATGGTGATGTCCCTTCCTTCTATAGTACCTGAGAGTTTCTGCCATTAAATAGGCAAACAAACAAACCTATCCCTAAACACAGAGTAGAACAGAAAAAAGCCTCAGCCAAACTTTATACAACCAGACATATAACTTCTGGCAAAAAGACTTTATCATTTGTTCTCTCACATGGAGAATTGCAGGGATGTCAGGTATTAGGCAGGATACATCTGAGGAAACCATGTGAGTGTGTGTGTGTGTGTGTGTGTGTGTGTGTGTGTGTGTGTGTGTACTATTGTCATGGCATGCATATGGGTGTCAATGGCCAATTTGAAGGAGTCGGTTCTCTACAACCACATGGGTACCAAGAATGGAACTCAGACATGGGTAACAGGGGTGAAGCTAAGACATGGTTTGTAGGGATAGAGTTCAGATGTAGATACTATGGATGGAGCTGAAGTCTTTATGGTGCCTGTTGAGTCATCTTACCAAGTATTCTAAGTTTGTCCTTCTTTATTAGATATGTCATTAAATAATTTTATAAATACATTTTTAAAAAAAGCCCATTATCTAAGTCTGATGAAATGTACATACTACCTTTGCAGAGGACAAGAGTCACAATTGCCTGTATCTCCTGCTCTACAGGAACTTAACACCTATGCTTTCAGCAGGCACACACGGGAACACAATTAAAAAATAAAATGAATATTTTTAAAAGGACAATTACACAAAGTAAATTTTAGCTGAGCCTCGGTTTTCAGGGATAGATGAAATATAAAAAGAAGGGAAGAAATGAAGGAGTTAAGTCATGTTTTACAGAAGAATTTTAGAAATCTGCCACACTTAAACTTATTTTTGGTGTCTTCCAGACCTTTTTTGCTAGAAGAAATGAGAAAAGGCCAAGCCAGTGACTGTGATTACAGCTGGCTAGCCATAAACTATCACTGGTGTTAGAGGGGAAAGGACAGCTCTCAAGGACTCTGCTGGCTTAGAACTGTGAGGCGATATGCTGACAGTAAAATTCTTTGGACAAATACTTTGCAGTGGAGTCAGTAGTCCATGGCCCAAGATTCTGATCAATATCTGCTGAGAGAAGAGGGGATGTAGCCACATAGCCAGAGAGCTCCAAAGAAAACAATATGTTCATTCTAGTTATCAGGCTTCCTTTCCCAGAAGCATGGCTTTGAGTAGTTTGTAAAGAGCTGAGTGATGAACTGGTCAGGAAAGCCATTGAGGCCGGTGCAGAGGGGTTGAGAATATGGGCTCATGTGCTCTCCTTTTGCAGAAGGCTAAAGTGCTTCATGTACAGAGCCCATGCAAATGACAACTATGGTGCAAGAAGAGGCAGATATTCTTGATCCTATCATCCCATTTTAAAAAGATTTATTTTTTAAGTGTTTGTGTTTGTGTGCGTGTGCATAGAGGTAATGCCCCTACAGGCCAAAAAAGAGTGTCTAACCTTCTGTAGTTAGAGTTTCAGGCACGTCTGAGCTGCGTGACATGAGTACTGAGGAAGAAACTCAACAATGTTCTTAACCACATTTAGAGCCAGCCCTTTAGTGCCTAGAGTTACAATGTAATGCTCTAAAATTGTGAAGAATATATTTTGGCTAATAATTTTCCACATGAATAACTAGGAGAGGAAAGTTTTGTGAGTTATTGAATTTACACACATACCTTCGTGCCTCTAAGGATACCATGTGTGAGTGTGGGGCGTGCACTTGTGCATGCTCATCTCCATCCCTCTCCATGTCGTCGTGGTATACAATTTAGGGGGAAAGATACATGTTCATCTCTGAGCCTTTCAATTGTCTCTATGTGCTTTGAGGTGCTCATTTCATGATGTCACTGTTGGCTGAGTTGGCCATTCTTGCCTTCAGTCTCTCCTCCTTCATGACCAAGTGGTAGGCTTAGCAACCCCACACAAAGTAGCTTTGTTGATGGATGACTTTTTGCCTGGATAATTTACACTGCTCCACCCTCCAGGTCACCTTACTGTCCAATGATCATTATTTCTAGAAAGCAATGAGTCTTTGAAATAACAATTGATAAGCCTGTTTAGCCCCTTTATATTTCTCTGAGAGTTCTGTCATCTCTTATCTCAAAAGGCTCATCCTATGATATATACTGCACTGTAATTGCTTGCTTGATGCTGGGCCTGATGAACTTGCATCCTATATAATCCTTATATTTGTTTGATATTACATTGTGAGAGAGAAAACAGCAGAGACAGACAGACAGACAGACAGACAGACAGACAGACAGACAGACAGGCAGGCAGGCAGGCAGGCAGACAGACAGAATGTGATTGTGTGTTTGCAGGCTAGACAACTTCAGGTTTCACTCCACAGATACTATCTACTAGCCCCCGTCCCCACTCTGAGTTAGCATCACTAATGTGCCTGAAATTTACCAAGTAATATCAATGTGACTGTCCTATGCCAGGGATCCATCTATCTTCATTACTAAGATTGCAAATGGGCAAGGACATTAGCAAATCTTTTAAAAATGTGGGTTTTAGGGCTCAAACTCGTGTCAGCATTCTTGTAGAATAAGCACTTGATTGCAGCTATCCCCTTAAACCTGAAGTACATTTTAGTTTATTATTTTTTGTCTTAATGAGAGCAGCCATGCATCTGACCAGAGGGAAGCCCAACTCTCTGGCTTCCTGGAAGGAAGGTGTGCCTGCCTTCCTGGCCATATCAGTATTTGTAATCTCCCCCCCCCCCCAGCAGCAAAAATCATTTGCTCTCTACTCGACAGGAAAGTAGACCTTGGAAATCATGGGAACGAATTTCCCTTCTAGACTATAAATTCTCACTGTGTCAGTTACACTTCAGGGTGACAAAAACCATAATAATCTTGTTCAATGTACATTTATTGATTTACCCACTGTGTGTGTTTGCTCTACTCCCAGGAAGGTATGTATATAGCTTGAACACCAGCTGTTTCTTATGAACTATGCTCTTACATTTGTAGAGTTTTAGAATTTTATTCTCCAAATACAAAATCTAGGGTTACATTACATATGCAAGGCTTGATTCATTTTTTAAAAGCTGCTATCGTTTTTACTTTTTTTTTAAGAGGAGAACTTGACCATGACAAGGCAAAACAATCAAACTTGGTGTATTTAATAGTATTAAGTAGTGTCACACGGTTGTACTTCTAAACACTGAGGTAATTCTAAAAGCCATAAATTCATGTTCATAAATTACATGAAATGGATGTAGTAGCAACGATGGATCTACAGCTGGAAAAGAAGACCAGAGAAATGCTGGGCAGATGTAACTAACCAAGAACCTGCCAACCTCAACTTCAGATAACACAGTTGACTATATGTTTTCAATTCAATGAAACAGTGCTTTCCATAGTAACCTTTGAATTTAGATTTTTGGATGTTTTCTTCAGCCAGTGAAATAGTGTACAACATACTTTAGTCACAGGGCATGGCACAGGACTAGCCAGACTAAAAGTTTGATGTACTCCAGTGGGATACATTGTAGAGTTTGGATTTTTAGTAGGCTTAGGCTTACCATTGAGCACTATGCACTTGGAACAATTATAGTCCATGCTAGATTTTTCTAGATTCTACCCTATCATAAGTTGAAGCACATCTGTCGGTAAGGAGCAGGTATCTGACAACAAAATATTAATCTTCCTCCAATTTTATGATCTACAGCTACTATAATTCTCTCCTGATCTCTCTGTCCCTTTGAGAAGTTTAACAGGACAATCTCCATTATGACAGCTGCAAAATGTAATTATTATTAGAATTATTGAATAGCTGTTGAGTAGTGATAGTTGCACTAGACACTGTGGAAGAATAAGGGATGTAAATAGAGAAGATGGGAAATATTAAAACAAAAAGGCAAGGCTTTATACTGTAGCTGACTTTAAAAGCAGAACAGTAAGAAAACTGTGGTGGTATTGCAGAGGGACAGAAGTAAGGGATAAGTGAATGTATATGGTTGATCCAAGGACAGGCGGGTCCAGAGCCAATGGAAAGAAAGCTGGGGCACGTTTTACATCAATGTTAGCCTACAGGATCTGCTTTCCTATCTATTCAAGACGAAGCTGTCTAATTAATGTTCAGTAATGTCTGAAGCATGACACAGGACTCTGCCAACATCGGATCATAATTGGAAAAGGTGGTGACAGAAGAATCAATTAAAAGGCCCTTGCAGTGAGACAGGTGGGGCCTTCTAAATGTTTGAACAGGGGCAGTGTACTCAAAAATGGAATAACCCTGAGCAGGCATCTGCTGTTGTTAAAGTCAAGATCAATAAGGCCAATCCAAGTTTCTTTCAGGCATGAAAACATCCAAATCAGTGCACAGATAATGCTTAAGAAAAGACTAGCTAGGCAGGCACAAGTACAGCAGACAGCGAGACCTGGGTCCAAGAGGACCATATGGCAATTGTGAGTCAGCGGCATGGTGCTGTTATTAAAAACCAGAACCACGCCGTGGAGAAATATATTAATAGGAGCGAAGCATGCAGACAGCAGGAAGTAGCCTTTCTGCTCTCTTCAGAGTGCTTCAAACTCCTCATTTTCTTGTGGACTCTGTTGGGCTTCACTTTTCATGGCTGTGTTTTGAAAGCACAAAGAGAGCCAGCAAAGCCCACTTCAAATGCCAGAGGGGATAGAAAGGATTGTCTGTCATCCTGGATGCTGGGGATACAGTGAAGATTAATGTACACTAAACTATTTTGACCAGATGAGGCCCACGGAAGTAGTTCATGTGAACCTCTAACAGCTCAAGAAATTAAGGTTTTACAAGAAACTTTTATGAGACAGCACCATTCATAATTTCTGGCTGCGGGAGGCAGAAATAAGGGAGGGTTCGTGCTGACATCTTATGCTCACATAGGATGTGTTTGCTCTCAGTGTCTGATCCTGTGACCTCATACAATTCATTTCTGGGTCACACAGTTCCTGGATCACACTTGCCTGTGTGGGTAAGTCTCTGGGACACACCTCAGAGCTAGTCATGCCCCTAATATTGCGTCAGTAGGCATGGCTGCCCACGCTGCTTAGACATGTGAGGAAGTGTAGTGTCCATGCATTGCACTTCCTGACCTGGTCACTGATAACTGAGATCCTGCTAAGTCTCACTGTGCAGGAAACCTTCACCAACTGCACAGCTGTCAGGATTCCCATCATATGATAACGGTTGCAGATAATTCGATATGCAAATGAACAATACCAGACTCAACCTCCATGAGAATCAGTGCTGTGATTTTGAGTGTTGGTATGTTCATTCAAGAATGTGTAAATAATTGCTGTATGAAATAATAAAGTTGTACATGTATTATGTAGGGTGGAGTGGGTAAGAGGTGCCTAAAAAGCACAATGTCAGGGAAGTTCCCATGCCAGTGGAGGGGTTATAGGAGGTGGGAACACTTGATCTGGAAGAGTATAAAATGCAATATTTGTTAGCCAAGTTTGGGGAGAGGATGGGAGATATGAAGAAAGCTTTGGTGAGTGTGCAGTGCTGTAACTTTTATAGTAGCACTCTAGGCTAGCTCCAGTTGACAGTAACTAATTATTTCAAAATAGCTGGTAAAGAAGACTTGTAGTGTCATCATGGAGTGAGAAATGTTTCTAGCAGTAGATATTCTAGCATCTATGACCTGATCATTATTTATTATATAATCGATGGCAATATCTGATGCATACTGTAAACATGTATAGTTATTATGTGTTCATTATAATTTTAAAAATGTATTTACTAACAGACTTTGAAACACAAGTTTCCTTAAAACAAATACAAATGAGAGGATGCAAACGAAAGCAAGAGACAGCATGGATGAGCAGCGAGAGGAATGGACTCTGGGTCCAAATCCTGGGCTCCTCCACTGGTTAGTGTGGAGAAGGTGTTGACCCTCCCTGTACCTAACCTTTCTGATCTGTAGGACTGAGGGAACGCTGGTACTTCCCTCATTCTGTTGCTATGCGACTCAGAGGCTTAAGTTTGAAAAGGATATTAAGCAGCTCCTGGCACACAGTGCATGCCACATAAGCCCTGAAAATACACAGAGAGAAGCAAAGTCTGACCATTTGAGCTGACCCCTCTCCACACAGACAATCCCTCCCTGCAAAGCTGCATCTGCCACCAAAAGAAGACTGGCTTCTGTGTTCTTGTTATCATTTGTAGTCGAGCATTTTTATTTTAGAGCAGTAGTTCTCATCCCGTGAGCCACTACCCCACTGGGGTGGAATGACCCTTTCATAGTGGTCATCTAAGACCATCAGAAAACACAGATATTTACATTATGATTCATGAAAGTAGAACATTACAGTAATTAAGTAGCAATGCAGATTTATGGTTGGGAAACATCACAATATGAGAGACTGGATTAAAAGGTAGCAGCATTAGGAAGGTTAAGAACCACGGTTTTAGAGTCTAAAGTGTCGTGTGGCTGGGCAACTTACAATTATTTTAGAAAAGTATCAGAATAAAAAAAAAAACCTAAGTATTGACACACACCCATAACTCATAACTCCCAAACTGAATAGATGACTTTATTACTACATTTATGTGTAACGTTTTATAGTTTTAATCATATATAACTCAGTTTAATTAAATATCCATGAAGTCACTTATTAAAAACTCTTTATTTGTGTGTTTGCTTCATGTTGTTTCCAAACATCATTTTCCCTTCAGAGATACTTTTGTTTTTCTGCATGCTTTTTAGTATTCATGGATTTTCTCCTCCATTTGTTACTTTTGCTTAATCAATTTCAGGATGTTTTCAGAAAATGATTAATTGTAATATAGTTTAGGTCAAGAGGCTTTGATTATTTTCCATGTCAGGGTTTTGTCATGTGCTGACAGAAAATTCCTCATCTTAGTAATGATATATACCCATAATGTTGTGATTCCTCTGGTCCCCGTGGTCCTTATACCATTAGTGAGATTAACAATGGCTGCTATGGTCCATCTGTTAAAAATTGCTCTTGCTGTATGCAAGTATAGCAGAATAACATTAATAGTGTCAGGGGTGGGCTCACTCTCATGGTGTGGGTCTCAGGTTGGTTGAGTCATTGTTTGGCAGTTCCAAGACAATGACTTTACTTTACCCTGAACATCTTGTAGTCAGGACAAATTGTTGGGTGAAGATTTTGTGGTTGGTTTGGTGACCCTATTCCTTCAATGGAAGTTTGACATGGTTACGGGAGGTAGCTGTCTTAGATTCCATATCTTCTATTGCTAGTAATCTTAGCTGTGATCACCCTCATAGATTGGTAGGAGTTTCCATTGTCCTAGGTTTCTAGCTCATCCCAGAGATGGCCCCTCACCATTTCTCTCTTCTGGTTCTCTCTCAGTCCTCTCCAGACTTGAACCCTCGAGTTTCCCTCCACCCTCTCTCCCACCTTATTTCCTCCATCCATTCATATCCAATGTCTATTTTGTTTCCCCTTCTTAGAGCGAGTCAAGCATAGCATAACTGTTATCTCAGAGGCTTTACCTAGCAACTGATGGAAGCAGATGCAGAAACCCACAGGCAAACATTAGACAGAGCTCAGGGAATCTTGTCAAAGATGGGAAGTAAGAATTGAAGACAGCAAGGTCAGACACACCACAAGAAAACCTACAGAATCAACTGGGTCCACAAGGGAATCACAGAGACTGAACTACCAACCAACATTCATGGACTGGACCTAGGCCTCTTATACATATGTAACAGATATGCGGCTTAGTTTTCATGTGGGACTCCGACAAGCAGGAGCAGGGGCTGTGTCTTTATTCAGTTGCCTGCCTATGGTTCCGTTTCCCCTAATTGAGCTGCTTTGTTTAGTCTCAGTAGAAGATGTGCCTAGTCCTGCTGCAACCTGATATGCCAAGGGAGATTGATATCCATGGGAAGCCTCCTCTGCTCTGAGGAGAAAGTGATGGAGGGAAGGGAGGTGAGAGGATGGGACTTGCGGAGATGAGGGAGCAGAAGCTGTGCTTGGGATGTAAAGTCAATACATTAATTAGTACAATAAACAATAAAAATAATAAATCACTCTTCCTAGTGAGAAAACCTTCCACGAGTGTGTTATTTTTAGTGAAGAATTTATCCCACACAGACAACACTACACACTTTCTTGTATTTGCCATGCAGATATTGCCCATAACCAAGTCCTAAAGAGTCATTCCTTGTGAATTCTTAAGTTGAAATTTTAACTATGTGTGCTAGGTCAGCATTTTCAACCTTAAGAGTATATATGGCATATATTTAACATATACTTAGGTTTATATTTATATATGTGCTAAATCTATGATAGATGATATATTTAATATGAGTTGAAGAATTTTTCATATAACACATCCCTAAAGCTTATGAGTTCATAAATAATGTGACCCTCACATCTCAGCCTACTAGAATGGCACCTTAGAGAACACTTAAAATTTGCATTTCCCCATCTGCCTGATTAGATCACGTATTTCAGTTAGTGTTTGTGGTCATAATTTTCAGACTGCTAAAAAACTATGCAGTGTTCAACCAAAAGCTTTATGGCTCCTAAATCAATGTCTGTCTGTTTGTCTGTATCTCTCTTTCTCTCTCTCTCTCCCTGGTTTTTAAAACTCTGAACAGTGCTCAGCCTTTCATACTGAAAGTGCTTTATATTGTGTGAGAACATTTGTAACATTTTTAGGATGCCAAAATTACATGGAAATTGTTTTCTAGATGCTTCAGCTTCCTTTGGCTAGTCTTAGTACCTATTTTTAAAAAGAGTCAATCAGCTTTTGTTATCACTGCTCTAATGTCCAGAGAAACAAATATGCCTTTAAAAATACTCTGTTATATTAACTGACCTTAAGAGGAAACTATTCACCTCCAAATAAAGATCCTATTAAGCAATTTTAGTTTTGCACACTTAGAAAACCAACTTTAGAATTTTTGTGTATTGCTGCTATTTTCTGTTTTTGCAAATTGAACATTGAAATTTAGATTGAAGACATCTAAATGGAATGAATCTCAATTCACCACGCCCAGCCTCTACAATTTCTTGAGCTTTGGAGAAAAAGTTTTCAATTTGAGTCAGCTTCATGGATGCCTAATACTGGAGAGTGGATTAATGAGCATTTCTGTGCCCTGACTTGCCTATCATAAAACACGTCCAGTTTGCATAGCTGGCATGTAGTTAGTATGAATGAGTGGACATTTATGGTGTGGTGCCTGACACTTGCTTCAGAGAAGTACGAGGATAGAGTCATTAGGGTTTGGTAATCTCTCTTCATCACATGTGCATGCAAATATACAGCCACTATTCTCAAAGGACAGTGGCCTGTAAATGGCGAACAGAGCATCTCTCAACTCTCATCTAAGTCCATTCTATTTACAGTAGAAGGTGATTGATACTGGCTAATGTTCCATAAATGGCTAAAGTCCAGAGCATAGGAGCCTGCAGAATGTTCATTCTTAAAGGGATTCCATATATCCCATCATCCCATTCTAAAGCTTAGCAATCAGTGCAGAAGAGAGAGTGGGGAGACGACAAGGGCCACAGGTGGTTGATGAGTACAAGGAAACATTTTCTGGGCACAGCAGGGCAGCTGCACTTACATGTACACATTGCATATTCACGTATAAAGCTTGTACAAATCTAAGGCAGACCAAAGCTCAGCATTGAGAGGGGAATTGGGCACAGAAACTCACCCTGAGCCTAGAAACCTAATTGTCCATTAAGAGCTGCTGGGGGAGTGTATCCCTTAATAAAGCTATGTTCAAGAGTAAGATCATACTTTCAAGAATATTTGAACTGTACACATTGGCCTTGAAGCCTTTTTTCTTAAATACAAATGATACAGAGTTGAGTCAGTAGTGAAGGGAGTATTGGATCTGGGGTGAGTTTGGCGAGAGGAATGAATTTGGTCACAGCACCTTGTGCAAAGCTCAACTCTCAAAGATCTAATAAAACATATGAATATAATATCAAATTGCAGTACTCTTATCAACTTCAAAAGTTTTATTCACCATAGAACATTTCTGTCCTTATTAAAGCATTAAGAATTTGTCCCCCAGGTGAACATGAATTGTTCTGAAATACATTCTGAGAGCTTCAGGAAAGAACCTTCTTGTCCATTTACCTGAAGTGTGTTTGTCTGCTCTAGCAAAAACAAACAAGCCACCATACAACACAGCTGCCCTAACAGCTGAATGCCTATTTAAGTTTGTGGTGCTTAACAGTTATCTCTTGGTTCTCATCTAGTTTTGATTAATGATCTGAGGGATGTTGGGGAATATTTTCTCCAGGTGGTCAGCCCTTTCTTCCTCTTTGATGATATTTTATGGATATACTTGATATATGATATGGATGTATCTTGAAAGTACACAGAGAATGGAAGAAGCTACTTTTGGCCAAAGACCGCCCCACCCCCACACTATAAATTTCAGTTCTTTCTAGGTATTCTCTGATTATACCATTTGGTTACACCTCTAAGCCTACCATGACACTGATGTGGGCTGGAATTCTGTTTATTGCTTAACTCCTAGGTTTTCTGATGTAATCAGAGTGACTGAAATGCTCAAGGAGGTAGTAGCATGGTAGTTCAGGTCCCTGGATATTAATGTTAACTGATAAAATTCCTATAATACTGGATTCTCCTTTTCCATACTGTGACCATAACTTTTAAAATGACTGATTCCTCTCATATACCTCTGGGGGTTCTGGAGCTGAATTAGTTTCTCCGAGTTAGTTTTAGGAATAAAGGGACCAGATCTTAGGTCCCAAAAGATTGACACATCATCAGATTAATCTTTCCAGGAGAAGGAATTTGACCTTGGGAAAGTCATCTACCCCTATGTCAAAGGCAACTTTCAGAAAGAGACACAGCTGTGAGCTACCGTCCACATCACTCCTGGCACATCAGATTTTAGACATCATAATGAAGAGTGCTTGGATCTCGAGCATTATTTGAGTCCTAACTGAGCAGTACACACTTCCGCTAGTCTTGAGGCATTGATCATTAAGCCCATAGTCCAGAAGACTAGCTTCACCACACCATGCATGTGAGAATGGGAAGAAGGGCACCTGAATCATAATTCTGCTGCCAAAGGTTACTGAACACTTGCTATTACATCAAATGCTTTTCAGTACTAACCATAGGTTCATTGCCTAAAATGCACAAAGCACATGGAGTCTGTGCTGGCTTAAATGACTAAGTCAATAAGGAACTTACAAGTGAAGAAAGATTATTTGGGAAATGCTAAAAGTTTATATCTGGCCCTTACAGCTTGTGTCTACCTTGATATTTTTATACTATTGCCAATATGTGTCTAGAAATAGACCTTGGTTACTAAATGGTTGGACACATCTCTCATTTTTTTAAAGCAATATTCAGAACTGTGTGAGCTTTTACTACATTTAGCAACAGTGTGTAGAAAACCGTATATCATTAGTGTGCCAGCTGTTTTTCATAATCATGATACAGCTTTATTTATTTGAATGACTCAGAATATTGGAGATAATATCAGTAGCTTCCTACAACTTGAGAAAATAATGGCCTTCCAGCTACAGTTGACAAAATTCATGCAAGATTCTTTTGCTTTAAATTGATGGAAATATTAATCCCAGCACTTGGGAGGCAGAGGCAGACGGATTTCTGAGTTCGAGGCCAGCCTGGTCTACAAAGTGAATTCCAGGACAGCCAGGGCTACACAGAGAAACCCTGTCTCGAAAAACCAAAAAAAAAAAAAAAAAAAAAAATTGATGGAAATGCCTCTATTTGGATATTTAGGGCCACCACTAAGAACATGGTCAAAGGCCTAAAGCTAGAGAGTTTTCTAGTTGGGAAATACATACTTTTCTTTTGATAAATGGTCAGATAGTCAAACCATGGTCTAAATATTCCTGTTTATACTCATAGACTAGAGATGCTGTCAGCCTTGGTCAGACTAGTTCTTTTTATAGTTACTATGATTAAGGCAGACACATATAAATAGTCAAAGTGATAAGAGTGAGGAGGGCTCAGCCTCAAGAAGAACATTTCTATCAACCTCCTTTAAGCCCCAGTGAACATCAACAACAAGCAGGAAGGATATAAGAGGCAGAGGATGGGGAAAGAGTGCTATGAAACAGTCTTCTGGACAAGACGTGATATTAGTGTTGCAATTATGGACTCCTAACATCTATAGTGCTTTCCCTCTCATGACTTCAGTATTCTATCCAGGATGAGAGTGAGTCTCATGACCTGAGGAGCCAGTGGCAGCAGTTAGCTAATGGTTGCCTGGTAAGGAAGACTCGTTTTCAGCCCTGGTAAGTTTTCTTCACACCAATAGACAATCTCTTACCCCAACCCCTCAGACTTCCTGAGGTCAAAGGTTGACTGATGAGGGCCTGAGGTCACTGCCTGTAATAGTCAGGATGTGCCCAAGTGTTAGTACCTTACCATTCTGACAAGCATCAACCTGCAGGACTGGTCTCATAATACTCATATAAACAATCTTAATTAAATGCAGTGGCCTCATACACAGAAGTTGGGCAGAAGGAGATTAGAAGGAGTGGAAAGGGTAAAACAAGGTAATGGGTGTGAATATGATCACAGAACATTAGGTCTCTATATAAATTTGTGATGAGGTTAAAGACTACAATGTTTGGGGAAATATAGGTATACAGGTAGTAGGCATGAGAGAAGATAAGATTTTGATATGATAATGTAACTTTGTGCACCGTATTCTTTCCCACCCAGAAATAATTCTGTCATTTATCTTCCAGCAGAAATGGCACACATAGTTTTTTGTTGTTGTTGTTGTTGTTGTTGTTGTTTTGTTTTAATATCAATTCCAATATATTCAAGACTGGCCTCAAACATTGAGAATAACAGTGAACCTCTGTAATTTCTGCCTCCATGCCTTGAGTGCTGATACTGCAGACATGCATAGTATGAGAATTCTAACTGAGGTGGCCTCAAACATGGAGAATAACAGTGAACCTCTGTAATTTCTGCCTCCATGCCTTGAGTGCTGATACTGCTGACATGCATAGTATGGGAATTCTAACTGAGGGGCTTTGTGAATGATAGGCAGACTCTCTATCAAGTGAGCTAACAGCTCAGCTCAGGCACTTAGAGTTCTTAAGGGAACACATGCAATCCTTAAGGTAAATTTCTATTCATACCTATTGCCAAACCAGAGCCAATGACCATAAGAAGTGTGCATCCAGTGTTTACTGAACTGCCGAGTTCCTGTGGGCATGACCAAATATAAAATAATGGAGAAAGCACAGGCTCATGAAAAGATCACGAAGCTGCATCGCACAAGCCTACAACTGTGTCAGACTTTGTTTAAGCAACCCTCTTCTCCAAGCGGTTCCACAGAGGCAGACATAGTTGCTATCAGTTCATGATGAGGAAAGGAATCTGTACACATTCTTAGCTTTCTGTTCTTCATTTGCTTTCCTAGTGAATCTGCTCCATGCCATCTCAAATAAGCAGGGGATCTACAACCCAAAGAGAACATTATAGGTATTAACCTACTGATATCTGGAATCAGAGTGTTTAAACTCACTGAGAAGTAATATCATTGGGTTTTTCTCATTTTAGAGATGAAAGGAGTCATGGGCTCTGTAGGGATGAGACAGCAGAGAAGCTGAATGATGGTAGGCTTAGCAATTTGAGCTTAGCACTCATTTAGTAGAGACTCCTTTGCTAGTCACCTTCTCCATGTGCAGATTAAGATGTAGACAGTGCTGCTCTTTAGCCCAGGGAGTGACACAAAATTAAAAACAAAAACAATAAAACAAACAACCCCCCCAAACCAGTCAACTATGAAAAAACAATTCCCTGAACCCAAACTATATCTCTCTCTCATCCTCTTTTGTGCTGTGTTCTTTTGTTTTTCAAAACTGAACTGTGAAAGCTACTCAGTCAACCCCTACCACAGAGTCTGCTAGAGCCCAGAACATGCCTTGCAGCCTGCATAGTGGACTCTTTCCAGAAATATACCTTATGACTGGGGTGTTCAATCTTGGGAGAGACAATCAGGGACCAAACTGCAGTCATGTTAATCTGAAGGATACTTCAAAGTATCTTCCTCATGTAAGTTTCCATAATTAGGATGGGAGTATTAATAACTTGGAAGGAAGCATCTTAAGAAACAAATTCTAACATTTCAACTCCTTTATTATTTCTGAGTCGCTTCTGATTGTATCTCATTTTCAATAGCATCTAAAGGCATTTCATATAAGAAACAAACTCACCCCAACTGTGTGGCTTGGGTGTGCCTGCTACTTGATAACATTGTTTCACGCAAGGCTGAAAACAAGGTCAGATAAAATAGTATTTAGTCAGAAGATAGGTGGTTTGGTCAGGCTTGGAACACAGCTTACTTTCATTCATTGACCTTGACTAAGGAAACAGCTCACAGAGACTCCTTAGCAGAGAAAGAGCTCTGTAACAAACAGATGTGGAAAGTGTACCTGTTTTGTTAACAGAGGATTCAATTCCTGATTTAAAAAAAAAAAATGAAGTACTTACTGCCTTGATGCCCTTGTGGTTCTGCAAATAGGCCCATTGGAATTGTGAGTGAGTCACATTGTTATTGAAACATATTAACCTCGGTTTTCAGAGAGATGAGGGCTGTAACTTTTGCTTGAAATTGACTTGAACAGTGAGTGCTTCATGATTTGCTAGCTGGATCACTGTCCTTCACACAGAAAAGCCTGCTTTGCTGACGTGGCACCCACAGGACAGGTTATTTCCTGTCTGGTAACAATGATTGAGCCATATTGAACTATGTCTTGTCTCTCATTGGGTCTGTCTCATCACCATTAAGAGGATTTGTATCCATTTACCTCCTACCCGGGCAGTGCCAGAAAGAAGTGGAAGCTGAGCCTCAGAGAATCCCTCCTCTGTGCAAATTGAACTGTTTTATAGAATTGTTAGAGTTGTAGCATCGACCTGCCTAACAGAATTCACATCTGAGCAGGATAGCTGTGGTTTTGGTATAGGACATCATCAAACAGATGATTCTATTGCTCATTGTGATGATATTACTTTCTGGCTTAAATCTGAAATCTGGGTATGATCTAGATATCATGTATTTGATCAACATTAATTCATTATGCAATATTTGGCATATATTTATTTATTTTATTTTTATTTTTTATTTTTGGTTTTTGGAGACAGGGTTTCTCTGTATAGCCCTGGCTGTCCTGGAACTCACTTTGTAGACCAGGCTGGCCTTGAACTCAGAAATCCGCCTGCCTCTGCCTCCCGAGTGCTGGGATTAAAGGCGTGCACCACCACGCCCGGCAGATATTTATTTTTATAGGAGGAAGTTAATGACAGATTACTTTGACTTACCTAATCTTAATACATATCAAAAATCACAAGGACATTGGAGTTTACTGAAGTTATGTACTTTTCCATATCTGTTGTGAAGTCACTGCACACAGATGGATACTAGCTAATTCTTGATCATCTAAGAGAAGGAAATTCTACTACCTTTGCTGTCAATTATTCTAGAATAAACCAGTACTCAGTCAAGGAACACTTTCTTATCTCAAATCTGCCTGTCTATTTTTGAAACTTAGCCCTAGATTTGTTTGCTCTGCCTTTGTGACAATGGAGATCAGTCTTTTTATTTTGTTCTTGCTTATTATCTCACAATAACCTTTGACATCAGGAAAATATTCCTGAATTATTCTTAAGTTTTCTTTTCTTAGCAACTAACTCCTTTGCCTATTATAAGATTTTAGGGCCCTAGGAATCATGTTTAGTTTCTATATCTGTACACATCTTCTGGTTCTCCATTGTCTCTTATCAACAAGACCTTCTTTATATCTGAAACTGGGAATGGAGTGGGAAGGTCAGTTTGAAAGTTTGGAGTTTAGGAGAGATCTTGGAACTACAGCAGGCAACATTTTAAAATTAGCTACTCTTTCAGGTCTCTTACTTCTAAAAATTGCTTCTACTTCTAATTCTTCCGTTTCTAAGTCTTTACCAATGGCTTCATTTACATTCTTTCACCTATAGTGTGAACCCATTACTTCTTGCAGATTAAAGAGTCTCATGGAACATAATAAATCCTGGAAAATTAACTTCCTTCCTCCCAGCCATCATTTTTCTCTCAAGGGGATGGCTCTTCTCATGGAGGCATAATCCATAGCAGCTGGTGTGGCTCTGAAGTCTCTCACACTGATCATTTCTTTGCCTGTTGCATTCGTTACTTTTCCAGTAGCTGACTATATATCCAACAAGAAGCAATTTAAAAAGAAGGGATTCTTCTTACTTATCCCAAAGGGTATCATTCCATCATGGCAAAGAAGACATTGCAGCAGCTGAGAAAGGATTGGTGATAGAGGGATGAATCAGCTGGTCATGTTACTTTACAGCCAGTAAGCAAAGGAGGATGAGGAAGCAAAGCTGGACTGTGAAACCTCAAAGACTTCCCCAGGGATCTATGTCCCTTGCGGAAAGGGCGGTGTTACCTTCTAAAGCTTGCACAATGCTTCCAAACAGTACCACCTGCGAGGGAGTAAAAGAACATATGATCTTATGGGGGATATTTCACATCTAACACAAAAACACCCATGGTTCATAGCTAGACATTCACACAGTGTTGATAGTAACTGAATATAATGTTATGCTGAGTGATTCAGTTGTTTAGTGATATGAGAATGATTGTATGTCTCATTATTAATACCAACTTAATGAGATTTGGTTTTATATTGATGATGCCATTTAAGCAAACATCTGGTGTGATAAAGGATGTAATATGTAGCACCATTCATCTTTTATGAAAATATTAGTTACATGTGAGCCCTTTGCAAATATCAGTTTGGAATACAGTAGGTGCTGGGAGGAATCAGTAGGCTATGTTTTGAATCCTGTCCTGAGGAAGCTTTCTTATGATGTACCATACTAGAAAAATGAAATATACATGATATTTATGCTGAAGCACAGAAGATACCCTCTCCACACAGAGTTGCTAAGCTCTGTCCAAGTTGGCTTCAACTATCAACTTAACACAGCCTGGACAAAAACCAGGGTTGAGGAATGACATAGACCACATTGGCCTGTGGACACATCTATGAAGGATGAAGAAGGTTCAGTCTATACTGGGCATTACCATCTCTGAGCAGTTGTTCTTGCTGTAGTTAAGAAGGTAGTTGAGCACAAGCATGGTGGTGGACAGACAGGCAGCAATCCTCTATAGTTCCTGGGCTGAGTTACTTCAATGACGACTTGTCCTAACTTGAAAGCATAAGCTAAATAAACTCTTTGCTCTCCAAGCTGCATTTTGGTGAAAGTGATTTATCACAGAAATAGAAAGAAAGCAAGAACAAGATCCACGTAGCATGAGAGCTCCGTTACCATAGAGTATCAAGGATGGCAAGGATTTCAGCACAGGCAGTGGAAATGATATAGCAGATGGAGGTTAAGCCAAATCTTATATGCAAAAAAGCTCAAAGGTTTGTGGAAATTGGTGGGAACTATTGATTTTCATTGGTGTTGGGGTAAAAGTTGTAACCAGAGAAAATGCTAGACAATGGGTTTGTCAAATATAAAACTGAGGAGAAAATTGATTCCAATTAATTCAAAATTCGTTTAATGTCATAGAGATATTTAAATTATGCCTCTATTTGTCACTCCCAAAACATGCCCCTGATTATTAATTTTTTAGCTACTTAGAAGTTTAGTCTTTGGACTTCATAGATCCAGCATCTATTACCATAGATGGCTAGAGACAGTTTGATGAGTGAATATTGAAGAATTAAGATAAACTTTATTCTGTAGAGAGTTTGATATATATATATATATATATATATATATATATATATATATATATATATATATATATATATATTTGGGTAAGAAGGAACTTTGAAAAGTCCTGGGATTATAATTAGGTTGGTAGAAACTGTTTTGAAAATGTATAGCAGTACAATTGAATTTAGCAATTTATGAAAAATTGCCTGTGGAGTCTTCAATAGTGCTTATTACAATTCAGGAAATGCATAACTCTCTGGAGGTTCTGGTTGTGTAGGTGTGTGTAAGTTAGGTTCCTGTGACCTGGATTCTAACGGTGACATTTTCAGTGTGTAAGTGAGGTATAGAAGGTGTATGACTCACTTCCTTATGGAAATAGAGGTTATACATGGGAAAGTCTCAGAGATATAGCTGAGCAAGTTAGGAACACAGTGTTTCTCCACATGGGGCACTTCAAAGCTAGTACCTGGCCTTGAGAACTGACACCTGGGAGGATGGTAATGTTGATAGACTGTGAAGTCAGAGGACTTCCTGGCTGCTGGCAGAGACCCTGAATTGCAGATGTGTGAGCCAGTGAGTAAGCAAATAGGCTAACATTAAGAAGTTCTGGTGCCAGTGGGATTCAGTTGAGCTTGGAAGACACAACAGAATCCAGGACAGAGTTTGAGTATTACACAGGAGAATTGAATACTAGTGACAGTGTTAGAAAAATGAAAATTACTAGTTAAGACAAAATTAACATTAGTGTAATAGTCACTAAGATTCTGTATGTGTTATGTATGTATATATGTATACATGCATATGTACAAACACACACACACACACACACACACACACACACACACATATATATATATATATATATATATATATATATATATATATATATATACATAATACCACTTTTATAGAACTGTGATGAAAATTTTATGGTAGAAAATAAAAAGTTAAAAATCCTGACAAGTTAGTTTAACTGATGTCTGGATGTGATGTTTCCGATGACTCCACACCCTGACTCATTCAGTACTCTGAGAAACTGTTGTGCCCTGAAGGAAAAACAGTGCAGGAAGGAAGACTGACTGCAGAAGACTTTGACTCTTAAAAACAAAAAGAAGAGAGAGAGAGACAGAGAGAGAGAGAGACAGAGAGAGAGAGACAGAGAGAGAGAGACAGAGAAACACAGAGAGAGAGAGAGACAGACAGACAGACAGAGACAGAGAGAGTGTGTCAGTCTAACTTGGAAAAAGCTGACTAAAGCTACAAGATGATTCAAAGAAGCCAATTGGTGTCAACACTAGGGGAAGTCTTCCAGTTAGGATAAGTAAGGGATATTCAGCACTCATTCAATTTAGAATTCAGTGATGTGATTAACAGAGGAAGGTAGAAGACAATGTACACCAGGATTGTTTCCCCTGATAAGTATGTATGGAAAGAAGTACAATAATAGAATGGTACCATCTGGATACCCAGAGGATCCTGGATAGTTCATAGTATATACATGAAATTATACAGTGCGATTAGGAACTGTACTAGTGGCTAAGTCACTAATGTGTTTGCTAGGGAAGAATAATGCTCAAAATTTGAATCATCACTACCAAAAAGCAAAAACAAAAACAGAACAAAACAAAACAAGACAAAACAGAACAAAGAGAACAAACAAAACAAAACCAATAGATGAGGAATGTGTCTGTAATTTCAGTGCCCAGAAAACAGGTTGATCTCTGGGATTCACTGAGCCCCATCCCCTACGAAGCTGTATAAGCTATTATACTTTAGGTTTGCTAAGAGACCTTATCTTAACCTTTATGAATAATTAAATAGCTGATGGGTATCCATACTTACCTTCATCCCTACATACATGATGCTTCCACGCACAAGTGGCATATGTAGGTGCTCCCCCAAGTACACACTCAAAGTGTTGTTGGAGGTTGCTCTGTGTTGGATGCTTATAGAGCATGCAAGATCTCTGATATGGATGTGGGATAGTGATGTTGAAATTGTCTTTTCTTCAGGCAGGCATTTGTAAGGATGAGAGGAATCACGGGGAAATGACTATCCTGTAAATACTGGAAGGATAGAGGTTATAGGTGCCTTTTCAAGTTTATGCATTTTTCTATAGGAAACAAGAGAATGGGTATTAAAGGCAAGGGCTAGCCGGGTAGTGATGGTGCACACCTTTAATGCCAGCACTTGGAAGGCAGAGCCAGGTGGATTTCTGAGTTCGTGGCCAACCTGGTATACAGAGTGAGTTCCAGGACAGCCAGGGGCTACACAGAGGAACCCTTTCTCAAAAAATATAACAAAACAAACAAAACAAAACAAAACAAGACAAAACAAAACAAAAGGCAAAGCCTTTTGAGACCTCTGCCTTAGATAGACATTCAGTTGTGAATGTGACCTGTTCCAGTAATGCAATTCCAGAGGGGCTGGGCACGAGTGCTCAGCTTTTACTAAGTGTATAGGGAGGGCTTTCACTTGTATAACCAAGGGACTGTTTCACTTCCTCATATTTCTTCCATGTTATTTTTTGTGTGTGTGCAAATTTTATCATTTTAATATTACTATTTCATTTTTCCTGACTTCATTTGTATGATTCATCTTATTTTTCTGAAAATTTATAAAGTTCATTTAAAAGTATGCAACATATGCTTTTTAAAAATATTTGAAAAATGATGGTGCCAAGGTGCCATAACCACCATCTAATTCTGGAACATTTTTCAACCCACAGTAGCTGGAATTTTTTCTCTTCCTTCTTTCCTCCTTTGCTCCTTTCTCCTTCCCACCCCTTCAATCCTGGTATTTAGAGTCACTCTACAGATTAGCCTATTCCGGATACTTTATATACTCCAAGGGTAATTATGTAGTCTGATACTCTTATAATTGACCTTCTTGACTACTATATTACACCCATAGCTCCTGGATGGTACTCACCAGAATTTTATTTCCATTTTGTGCCCTAATTATGCACCATAGTCTGCATAGACTGTATTGTTTGTCCACTGATGGGTGGATAGATGCTTTGGTATCTCTGTATTAGGAATGATATTGCTATGAGAGCAGCGTGTGCCAGGCTTTGTGACTATGTTGTACAGTTGCATAGTGACATCGCAACTGTTTAATTTTTTGAACATCTGCCACGCTGTTTTCTAAAGCTCCTGCTCAACTTGACTTGCCTGGATCCGTATGAAGTCTGCAACATATTCACATCTTTTCTGACTCGCTGTGTTATATATTGATAATTATAGGCACCCTAGTGGGTGTGAAGTAATATCGTGTTGGTACTTTTTATGGTTGTTTGTTGTGCTATATAAGCAGTCTACCACTGAGCGATATCTCAAACCTTCTCATGTTATATTGTTAGTCAGAGTCTTGTTAAGTTGCTAAGGCTGGCTTTAAGTCAGGATCCCCCTGCCTAAGCCTCCTGATTGGCTGTGGTTATAGAAATGCATCATCACCCTGCTTATGTTTTGATCAATAGTTTCCTGATGACTAATGATGCTTAAATATGATCGATGTCTGAATATCTTTAAAATGGTGACTATTTAAATTTCTTTTTTATATTAACTTGAATATTTGTGATTTGTTGTTTGAGAATATGCTACATGTATCACAGTGAGTTTTGATCAAATCCAGCATGGCTTCATCTCCTTCAGCTATTTCCCAATCCCCACCACTTCTCCCTCCCAACTGCATGTACTCTTTTAACTGGCAAAGTCCCTTTAATGCTGACACTGGATATTCTAGATATAAATTCTGTGCATCACAATAGTAATGCTCTTTCATATGTGTTAGCTTTGCCACTTACAGGAATTTTCTTCTACTCTGTCATTTTCTTTTCAGAATCATTTGATCAGAGCACAGAATCTTTGAACTCAATGCAGTCAGATTAATGATTCTTTTTGTTTTATTCCCACTTAGCATTTTGATGGAATTATTGCTTCACTCTAAAGCAAAGATATTTATGTGCGTATTTCAAGAATTTTGTAGTTCAAACCTTGATATGTGTGCTTTGGAAACATTTTATTTAACCTCTGTATGTGGTATGGGGTAGGTTTGCAATTGCATTATTTGTTGGCTAGGGAGGCTGGCCTCAAATTTTCCATCTTGCTCCTTCCACCTGCTAAGTGCAGAGATTATGGATGTGTGCTATGGTACTTTGCCGCTGACCTCTCATCTCTTTATTTCAGGATGAGTGGTCTTTCAAGGTCAGTAAATCATAAGGTTTTAGGTGCTCATTCATATTGTTACACTTCCTTTGGTTTTGTCTCCATGTATGATGGCTCACTCCTTGACTGCTGTGCCCACAGAGGCCCTCTGAGGACCTTAGATGAGCTAGAGATGATTGTCAGCTGCTGTGCGAGTTCTTGGCATCAAACCTGAATCCTTCCCCAAACCAGCCATTGCTCTTAATTTCTGAGCCATCTCCTCAGCCCTGTGCTCCATTGCTTTTTTTTTTAAATACCTGTATCTTTATGTGTCACATTGTTTTGATAGTAGTAAGTTTATAATAAAACTTAAAAACTTTTAATATTGTGGTAATTGATGTTATTAATTCCAAGCTGTGTGTTAGAAAAAATAATTAGGCATCATTGTTAGCATGAGATGTGGTCTTCATCCCAACTGAGAAGTTACTTGACGGGGTATTGTAGCCTTTGATGGCTATGAGTGGAGACAGAGGGAAAAGTTTCTCACTAGAAATAATCACTTCAGAGTAGAAACTGGTAAGTCTACAAACAGAAATTGTACTGAATGAATGAGTAAATGAATAATAAATAAAACATTGTCCAGCACTTCAGTACTAGTATTTGAATGCCGTGTGTAGTATACTTTACTGTCATTTAATGTGAATCCTAAACACCTATGGAAACACAGGTAGTGTGAATACAATTGCTTCCCATATACTTTGGGTTGCTATTGCATCAGCAGTCAAGTAGCCATGTACTGTGAATCTGTGTAATACTCTGTGAAACTATGTGATGTCACTTTCCTTTATATTGATTTAAAAGAACACCTAATGGTAAATTAAAGGTAGCTGCTTAAAATATGGAGTCTTCTTTGATGCTAAAATTGTGTGTGTGTGTGTGTGTGTGTGTGTGTGTGTGTGTGTGATGTTATGAATGTGCATATGTGTCTGTGCATGTTTGCATATCAGAGAGGAGGGAAAAGAATGTAGAAGAAACTTATTTCCTAAGACATGTTTCTTTTCCAGTACACAAATGTCCACTATAGGGCTGTTTTGATCACTCAGTGGGTAAAAATGTTTGCTGTCAAAGCAGACAACCTGAATTCAATCCACACGTCACACAAGGTAGACGGAGAAAACTGACTTCTACAAGTTTTCCTGTCTTTCACTGGTACACATCATACAGGCCATGCATATAAATGGCAGATACCTTAAGTCCTAGCCCTCAGGAGGCAAAGGCAGGTGGATCTCTGTGATCTGTGTGCTTGAGGTTTGCGGGATCTACATAGCTAGTTCTAAACCAAGACTACACAGAGAGCCTGTATCAAAAATAACAAACAAACAAAGAAATCAAAAGTAAAAAATAAAAATTCAAAATGCCAGTAATAAGCTATCAGCAGAAAAACATCTGTGTAGAGAGAATATCTTATGTCTGTATGTGGCACCTGTCAACAGTAAATCTGATGGCTTGTGGCTTAGGCAGGAAATATGAGGTAGAACATCTCTCCCTAAGGTGACAGAATTCTGGGACAGAGCCAGGTGTGGGAAGATCCACTTAGGTAGATGTATGGAGACAGAAGTAAGGTACGTGATCCCAGGTAACCAGCCACGTGGCAGAATGTAAGTTAAAATAATTGGGTTTACTAAGATACTTTAAAACTTATTCACTTTGCGTCCTACTCACTGCTCCCCTCTTGGTCACTCCCTCCCACAATCCTTCCTCCACCCCCACTCTCCTTCTCCTCTGAATTGGTGGAGGCCCCCTAGGAATCCCTCCACCCTGGCATTTCAAGTCTCTGCAAGGCAAGGTGCTTTCTCTCCCACTGAGACCAGACAAGGCATCCCAGCTAAAAGAACATATCCCCTGTACAGGCAACAGCTTTTTGGACAGCCTCTACTCCAGTTGTTAAGGGACCCACATGAAGACCAAGCTTCACATCTACCACGTATGTGCAGGGAGGCCTAGGTCTAGCCCGTGTATGTTCTCTGATTGGCGGTTCAATCTTGAACAGTCCTAGGGTCCAAGTTAGTTGATTCTGTTGGTCTTCTTGTGAAGTTCCTATCCACTTAGGGGCTTCAATCCTTCTTCCTATTCTTCCATAAGAGTGCCCAAGCTCCATCCATTGTTTGGCTGTGGTTTCTGCATCTGTGTGCGTCAGCTGCTGGGTGGAGCATCTCAGAGAACAGTCATGCTAGACTCTGTTTGCTAGCATAATAGAGTATCATCAATAGTGTCAGGGACTGGTTCTTGTCCAAGTTGGTTCAGTTATTGGTTAGCCATTCCTTCCGGTCTCTACTCCATCCCCAATCCCTTCATTTCTTGTAGACATAGTAAGTTCTGGGTCAAAGTTTTGAGGTTGAATTGTCCCTATGACTCCACTAGGGTTCCTGCATAGCCACAGAAGGCAGCTTCCACAGGTTCTATATCCCCAGTGTTGTGAGTCACAGCTAAGGGCATGCAGTTCCTCTAAAATCAAGGACAAGCCAGGACTGCCCTCTCTCTCCCTATCTATTCAATAAAGTACTTGAAGTTCTAGCCAGAATAATACAGCAACTAAAGGAGATCAGGGGCATACAAACTGGAAAAGAAGAAATCAATGTATCGCTCTTTGCACGTGATATGATTCTATGCATAAGTAACCCCCAGAATTTTACCAGAGAACTCCTAAACCTGATAAAAAGCTTCAATAAAGTGACTTGATACAAAATTAAGTTAGCAAAGTCAGTAGCCTTCCTTTCTACAAATGATAAACTGGCTGAAAAAAATAGGTGAAAACACTCTTTACAATAGCAATGAATAATATGAAATACCTTGGTGTAACTCTAATTTTTGATCTAGTCAGAGAGTAGAGGCTAGCTACATGGCCAAGGTATTTGTAAATATATTTCGAGTCTGAATGCTATTTCTGGAAACATGAGGAGGGGATGCAGAACTGGGCCTACGTTTATACATGTGTACCTATATGATGAGACTGTGTCCATCCGTGGTACAGTGCGATGACTCTGATGGTTTGGTGTAAAGCATGTCCTTTGGCAATGCTGCTGACATTCTTTGTGGTGTTTTGTGCTTTGAGAAAACCAAGCCGATGACCAGCATGGGAGTGCTCATTTTAACCTCAACATCACTTCCTCCTGAGTGTGTGTACTGAGACACCGAGTCATAGAAAAGCCCACACATTGTATGACTAATGCTAGGGTTCACAATTCTCTGGGATAGATGGGAGTCTTCCAATTTCTAGGAAATAACATGTTTTGTCTGCTATGGTAAAGAAAAATCCATTTTGATAAGTGAAGAATGATGTGTTTCCTTCATAAATTTCATGGGAAATACCTGGCTCTGTTTGAGAATTGTTCTACGTGCAATGGCGTGATGACAGTATTGAGACTACAGTCCATTACTACAACATCAATACCAGTGTCCACTAGGTTAAGTCCTATATACTAGCAACATAGGCACATGGGGTTCATATTCTCTCATAAGAACCATAATTAACTCTCAAGGGAAGTAGACATGTAGAAGTTGTTCCTAGTTTAGGCAAACAGAATTAATTCCGTGTATAGTTTAGAAATTAAATATTTTATGAAAAACATTTAAGGTGCTTTTCATCATTTGTTGTTATTTAAGTCAACCTCTCTTTATACTGTGTGGAATGCACCAGTGTACTGATGCTGTATTGGATTGGGTTTTCTTATTTAGAAAAAGTATGATTTGCTAAAATGTGCCCTTGTCATTCAAAGCCTTCACACTAAATGTCATTTCAGGCCACACTGTCTGAAATGCCTGACTTGCGGGTTTCATCGACTATAGCCATAGGTGCTGGCCATTGTTGTTCTTAGTGTAACTTAATGAAGGTTGCTGCCAAGCAACCTTCCTGGAGTCCATTCTGACTTGAGTGCATCAGAAGGGGAAGAGCAAGGAGCAAATGCTGCTGTGTGGATGTTTGTCCACATTTCTCCATTACAAAGGGATGCTGCTATCCTTTTGGTAGAAGTGCATGCTGCACATGTATTGATTTGAGTTTTCTTTTCAGGTGTAAATGTACCAGATTTCTCACTATCCACTCATCTGTTAATGGACATCTAGGTTGTTTCTATATCCTAACTACTGTGAATAGAGCAAAAATGCCCACGGTTGAGCAAGTTTCTCTGTAGTGAAATGCAAAGTTCCAGTGTGTATATGCCAAGGAATCAGGTAGCTGAGTCAAATGCAGTGTTACCTTTAGCCTTTGGAAAAACTTCCTGACTGAGTTCTGTAATACTGGCCCAAGATTAAGCCAGCCAGAATTCCAGCATAGTGAGGGTAGATGGTCTGCAGGCCCAACCCTTTTCTGTGGATGTTTGGCAGCTGATGATAATTAGGAAAGGGAGAATCATTCTTTGATATTATGGCTACAGATAGACTTTCCCCACTCTAGTGGATGGCCCCACATTCATATGCGTATAGGCAGCATGAACATGAATTGATGTATTACCAAAAAAGCCAAACAGATATGAAGCTTGGGAGTATTGAGGAGATTGGGGGGACAATGGGGAGTAGTTATGATTATACTTCATTTTATACCTTGTATGGAATTCTCAAGAATACATATAAAACATTTTTAAATGAATGCTGAAGGGCAGAACACTGTAAAAAAATACCTTGTTAAATCTCATTTTATGATTTTTATCACATACTTCTGAGGATTCAACCAATGTTTATATAATAAATGTCAGTTTGAAAGTCAAGTTCTTATTGCACAACTTACACATATGAACACACCCAGTCCCTTCAGCAGAAGATAGTTTCCAAAAATCAAATTCATCATCATGAATAATCACTCACACTTTTAGTGGAGGAGACAGACAGAGTATTATTTCTAACCAACCAATACATGGTGGAGGTAACTGAATCTTGTTTTAAATGGAGGCCTCACACCTTCTTAGCTATTTTGGGACTCCCAGTCTCAGGAACATGCCTGTTTGCATTGATTTTATGACTCAAAAGGGAACTTAATTCACACCTCCCTCCAGCAGTCTATTTTCTAACACCTTTGTCCTATGTGCTAAAGGTGCTGAAAATGGTGTGTTCACATCTTTTTCCTCCCTCCAAACATGTCTAAACCTGGTGTATTGCCCAGAAGTAAGACTGCAGTTTTACCACCTGCATCCTAGTTTTTTGTTGTTGATATTTTTTTGTTGTTTTTAAAACATTTGCATAAGGAGTAATGTTAACTTGGCTTAAGGGCACTATTCTAGTACTCAGGAGGCAGGAGCTGTTGGACCATTGAGGCCGAGCTGCTATACACAGTAAAGTGTAAGCCATTAAGGACTGTCCCATAGTGAAGCTGTCTCAAAAAAATTAGGAAATGAATATCGTGATGACATTTTTAAATGTGTGTCACTATGCTTTCTTATTAATTCTCCTGCCACTCTGTCTTCCCTACTTCTCCTATCTCTTGGTGTTGCCCCTCCCCCTCCCAAATCGACTCCATTTCTTCTTCCCTGATAATATGTGTTCCATTAAATTCCCATTTCTCTTTCTTCTCCCTTAAGATCTATCTCTTCTCTTCCATGACTCCTATACTAGCATCATCATCACACACATACATGGACGCACATGGGCACTCACACATGCATGCACACAAACACACACTAATACAGATTCTGTGTTTCAGAGGAATTATAAGATCTTCTTCAGACACACAACATAACAATTCTACCTGACTTAGCTCACACAACATATCAATTTCTAGTTCTATCCATTTTACTGCAAATATTATGATTTCATTTTTCTTTATGGCTTAACAAAAATCCCATTGCATGTAAGTTGTAAATTTTTATTTTCCACTCATCTGTTGGTGAGCATCTCACTGAATCTGTTCTATGATGTGCACATACATTTGTAGTATGTTGACTCAAAGCCCTAAAAGCATATGCCAAGTATATCTAGGTCTATGGTTTACAAAATTTTAGGTTTGCATGTTTCAAATTCTATTGACTATAGTATGAGATTCTTTTATGCCTATATAAAATACCTTTTAATTCCTGTGTTCCATCCACTCTCTAATATCCACTTTATTATACCACATTCTTCTTATAAGTTACTTCCACAATTTATATCTTTTAAATTTTATTTTATTTCTTTGAGCCCTTCTGAGGTTAGCCAGGGTCATGTAACACCTAGGGGTTTAGACCTGTCCTTTGGAACCTTGTGAACTTCTCTGTAGGCATAAAGACAGTATCTACTCCTCTGACAGAATCACTCAGTAGGCAATAATTCAGAAGACTGGCATAAGGCCACCTGACACATCCAACCTGTGTCACTTTTTCCCCAGATTTATGATTGACTATTGATTCAAGCAGTCTTGTGTCTTCTCCTTGTAAGCAGCCATGTATGCCTCTAGTCTGATCTTCCTGGAGGCTGTATTAGTTTCCATCCCCACTGTCATTTCTTGTTTATATTATGATAGCCAGTCTGAATGGGATAGGGTGGAAACTACCAGCAGTATTAATGTATCTTTCCCTGCTGTCTAAGTAAGTTGAACACCTTTTTCAAACATTTATTAGCCCCTTGTATTTCTTTTTTTGAAAATTGTCTCTTTAGTTCATTGACCAATTTATCGATTTAATGATTGATTTTTGATATTTAATTCTTTAAGTTTGTCACGTATTCTGGACACCAAACTCTTGTGTGGTATGTAATTAGATTTTTTGGTCTGCTATTCTGTTGGCTAATAATCTGCTCTGTTGACTGCTTTGTCTCTTGTGCAGACACATTTAATTTCACGTAATCACAGCAATCAGTTCTTGACATTTTTTTCCTTCATTATTAGTGTCCCTTTTATAAAGTTTTTGTTTTGTCTGTTTTTCCTGTTTCTTATGGTGGATCTTCTCTGAAGATATCTATTTTTAATTAATTTGTGTGTGTGTTTGTGTGTGTGTGTGCATGCGCGTGTGCAGCATGAGATGAACCCAGTTTCATTCTTCTACACCTGAGTCTCCACTTTTCCTAGCAACATTTGTTGCAGAATGCATTTTTTATTTTTCTGCTGTTGCTTTGTTTTTTGTTTTTCTGTCAGTCTGTGGATTTTTTGGTCATTATTGAAAATTACATGCCTGTATATGCATGGATTTATTTCTGGATCCTCTACTTGATTCCAACTATATATATTGAAATATATTGAATCACACACACACACACACACACACACACACACACACACACACTAAAATAATAAACCAACACACACACACACACACACACACACACACACACACACTAAAGTAGTAAACCAAAAAGCTAGACAGAAAATGAGGGAAGTGGAAACTCTAAGGGCAGTAGCAACGTTAAGAGAAGCAGCAAATAGAAGATTTTATATATATATATATATATATATATATATATATATATATATATATATATATATAGTCTATGCTGTTTTTGTCACTAAGACTCTCTACAATAATTTGAGATTTAAAAAATGTGGTAACACCAGCACTGTTTTATCTATGTGGGGATACTTTAGCTATCCATGGCATTTTGTGTTTTCATATGAATCTAGGAGCTTTTNTTTTTTTTTTTTTTTTTTTTAAATTTTATTTATTATATGTAAATACACTGTAGCTGTCTTCAGACACTCCAGAAGAGGGCGCCAGATCTCGTTACGGATGGTTGTGAGCCACCATGTGGATGCTGGGATTTGAACTTATCACCTTCGGAAGAGCAGTCGGGTGCTCTTACCTGCTGAGCCATCTCACCAGCCTCTCTAGGAGCTTTTGTAGTGCTTTAGCATCATGCTAATAACATTAACATCTAACCACCTGCAGGTCCTCTCATCTCCAAGTATCTATTTAAATGAAGCTATCTGGGGCATGCTAGACAGCACAGAGTGGGTGAAGGTGCTATCTGCCAAGCCTGTGTTCCATCTCCAGGATCCCCACAGTGGAGAAGATCACCCTCTGCAAATTGTCTTCTGACTCCAACCAGTGTGCTATGTCAAGCAACCCCTCCTACATCTAAGAAATCAAAACATGAATTTAATTAAAATAACTTTACTCAAAATAATAAACAATGAATTAGACTGTTTAAATGAAACCCTGTTTCATTTGCTTTTCTCCTGGTTATTTTCTACTGTCTGATGACCTAGCAAGGGTCTTATATTTAGGAGCTGGTTATTATTGCTGAGCATTCAGTAGTATGTGTCTATACAGTGGGATGGAGTGTGAGGAGGTAAGTGTGGGAATGACTTTATCAGGCTAACACTGTAATTGAGAGCAGTAAGAGTTTGGAGAAGGATCTTGATGACCTTGTCTGGAGCTAGGAAGGAAGACATTATTTGTCACAGACACTGAGATGGCAGTAGCCTGACAAATGTGATCACCTTCAATCTTTGAGTACCTTCTTAAACTCCGTGTAATGTCTCTTTTTCGTTCCAAACTACGTATGAAATTTACCACCATAAGTACTTCTCCTCTGTCCTCCTAGAGATCAAGATCTGACCCGAGGTACCGTTTTAAAGTAATCTTTTTATTGTTGTCGAAACCGTAAACCAGGAGTTACCTATCTTCCTTTGAGTGAAAGGAAGAGTCAAGATTTATTATCAGGCTTCGTTATGCTTAGCTTTCGAAGTTATGTACAAGGAGACATGGCTGTCTTATGATTAAAATGAAATCACTTAGGGTTTGGTTCTCCTGAATATAATATCCAGCAGATTGTTGCAGATAGGAATTTAGAACACAGTTAATGAAGCCGCAACAAAAGTGATTTCTCAGCCAAACATTTGAGAAGAGAGGAGAAGGATGTGCTTGTGAGGGCTGGGGAAGCTACGGGACAGGTAGATGAATTAGTGTCCACGAAGGCTAAAGAAAGTAGCATTCCAAAATGGCAGACAGAAAAAGAGGAGAGTGGGAAGCTACACAGGTCTTTGGGAAACACTAAGGGTAGTAGCATTGTTAAGAGAAGCAGCCAGTAGGAGACTATCTGAAAGACACTTATTAGGCTGTCAACCAAACAGCATCACCAGGAGCGTTCTCACCAGGGGCTCAATGTGCCGAAAGGCCTTCAAATTAATTTCCGAGACAGCCACCAGTTTAAAGAATCTTTCGTGTGAAAAAAAAAATCATCCTGATATCTTAATCCAGGTTGTATCTTCTAACCTTTCCAACTTTCAGAATAGAAAGGTGCAAAGAACCATCTTTCTCATACAGGAAGTGTGTGTATGTGTGTGTAGCAAAGGTTGTGTATTTAAATACAACTACATATTTCACAGAAAAAGAGTTTTGTTCAGGTGAAGAATGAGTTCATTAAAGGAACGTGGAAATTTTAGTTTACTAACTAGAATGGTTCTGTTATTTCCAATGAAGTCAGATATAGTAAATATTTGAAATTAAATCCTGATATATAGAAACCCAGAAGATGAAATACTGACACACTTAACTTGTTAATTTAAAAATTTTTTGATTTGAATTTGTCTGTATGTAAACCACATGCTTGCAGGTACCAACCAAGGCCAGAGAATGGTGTCATATTTCATGGAACTGGAGTTACAAGTGAGCCACCTAATGAGGGTGTTGGGAACTAAACTTCAATCCTGCAAGAGCACCAAGTGTTATTCACTGCTGAGCCATCCTTCCAGCCAATAAAATATTTCTTTCCATTTATTTTCTCAATATTGGCTGTGTACACAGAGAAACCTGCAACCAAAATGTGTTATTCCAATGAAAGAAAACATTGGAGGATGATAAAATATACTGCAAATATGTTGGGGAAAAATGAAACCCAACCCAGCAATTATTTTTGCCTTGCTTGGCTTGCTGGTGCACAGTTCACTTGTGCCCAGAGTGTTGGTGTGAACAGGTTTCAAAGCTAGGCTATATTTCGAAATAGAATTCTCTTTGGAGTTCTTATCATTATAAGACTTCCTGAAGCTAAAATTCTTACTAAAATAATATGTGGAAACCAAAATTGCTTCCTCATAATTTGCCTAAGTTATTGAAATACAAGAGAAAGTAAGAAATGTTCAACCTGGGTCAGATTATAAATGAAAAGGAAGTATGAGCTGGAAACCATGTGTGTTTCTGTTATTGCAGAGGAAGGACACGGACTCACTAAAGCAGATATTTTAATATAAAACTGAGGAATAAATTGATTGTTTTGTTTCCATTTTTTAATTTAATTTTCATTAATGTGTGTGCAAGTTTGTCTGTATGCATGTCACAAGCCCACAGGTCACCATAGAAACCAGTTGTGAGCATTAGCAGTTGTGAGCCACCTGACGTATGTGCTGAGGACCAAACTTGAATCTTTGCAAGAGGAGCAAATGCTCTTAACTGCTGAGCCTTTTGTAAACCCCAATACATTTACTTAATTTTTAATTATGTGTCTGTGTGCCTGTGTGCTGGTATGCACCTGTGAGTGAAGTGCTCTCAGGGATCAGGATAGGGCATCAGATTCCCCTGGAGCTGAGGTTGCAAGTGGTTGTGAGTTGCCCAATGTTAATGCTGGAAAATGAACTAGGGTTCTCTGCAAGGGTAGTGTGTGGTCTTAACTGATGAGTCGTTTCTCCAGACCCAGGAAAAAAGAGAGAGAAAAGGGGGGAGGGAGGGAGGGAGAGAGAGAAAGAGAGTGAGAGTGAGAGAGAGAAATAGAGAGAGATAGAGAGATAGAGAGAGAAATAGAGAGAGAAATATATAGAGAGAAATAGAGAGAAATAAAGAGAGAAATAGAGAGAGAAATATAGAGAGAGAAATAGAGAGAGATATAGAGAAAGAGAAAGAGAGAGAGAGAAAGAGAGAGAGAGTGAGAGAGAGAGATTTTGCTAAATAACAAAATCTGAGTTTTGTAGAGAGATTTGTTCCATGAAGAGAACTTTACCAGTGTTTCCAGAGCTTTGCCATTTCAGGAGCCTAGTTGAATAAAGTCTTACTATTTTAGAATCTTATTTTTTAAAGTTGTTATCATTGGTCATCCTCTCTCTGCTTGGTGTACTTTATCTCCTTTTTTTGACAACTAGTGTTTTCTTGATTTTTTAAGAACTTTATTCTGACAGTTCTATGTAGTTTAGGCACATCTGATCATTATCCACATCTGCCATTTAAAGATATAGTAGGACAAGTGCTGGATGGTGCACTTGACTATGCCTTAGCCTTTAGCCTTTGCTAGGACAGTGGTTTGAGAACAGGTGGGCTTGGGTTTTGAGGGCCATGATGGTGGTACCATGTCAGATATTCCATGAGTGGGAAGAAACCAAACACTAGGTACAAGCCCTCAGCTCAGATGAAGAGAGTGTTTAGGCAATGCAAACTAGAAGACACATCCAGGAACAAGGAAATTGACGGGAATGGTGAGAAAGCAGCCTGCCAGGCAAGTCATGAGCTACAAATACTGCCAGGGAATGTGGTGAATTGACTTAGTGATTATCCTGGGCTGTGAGAAGAGTAGGCAAGAATAAAGCCGGAGAGACTCTGCAGTGCAGGTATGCTGCATACTGAAGAACCAGAGAGTCACTCTTGGAGAAGAATCATAGGGTATAAAAGGCACCCAAGGCTTTGCTTTCCCCCTAATCTCTGATGCCTCATCTCAGAAAACTCTGTATCCACAATAACAGCATGTGGCTTTTATAGCTACTTAATGGTGGCTATGTCAGTGCAGAAAATGTCCTTCCTTATTCAGCAAGCCATTAACAAAAGCTATAGACATTGTCAGAGAGGTTTATAAAATGCACAGATATTTCATTTTTTGAAATGTCTATTAGATAGAGGGGCTGGAGAGACAGGTCAGCAGGAGCTGTATAAGAGGGGGACTGGGAGGAGAGGGGGCAGATATTGATGTGCAAAGTTAATAAATTTTTACAAGTACCATTCTTTCAAGGACCTGAGATTGATTCATAATACCTGTGCTTGAAGTCTCACAAACACCTATAACACTGCCTCCAGGAAACCCATTTTACTCTTCTGCCTTCTGAGCATACTATACCCACATGGACATAAACCTACTCAAACATTCAGCTCAACACATACACACACCATAATATCAATCATAACATCTTTAAAAATTAGTCTGTTAGACCAAGTCTGTTAGAATAACTATAACACATTATCACCTTTTCATTAAAACTCTTTCAGAATTAAATATTTGATATTTATTGTAGGGCTACCTAGGGTAAATATTTAAAATTATTGGATTGTATTATATTATGTTAAGAACCTGTAGGTGGAACTTGCTGATTAGAACCAATCAGCAAAAGAGAAGATGGTGGTAGCTAGAGATCACTCTTGGAATAATTGAACCAGAAAATACATAAAGCACTAATAAATTGGAAAAGATGAAGGAAGTCTATCAGTTTCATTTGGGGAATATTCATGCAATGACATTTAAGAATAGCACAGCTGTAAATTTAACATGAAAATTATATGTTTTATAGAGGAGAAAGTGAGGAACACCCTCAAACATAAGGGCACAGGGGAAAAATTCCTGAACAGAACACCAAGACTTGTATTGTAAGATCAAGAATTAACAAATGGGACCTCATAAAATTGCAAAGCTTCTGTAAGGCAAAGGACACTGTTAATACGACAAAAAGGCAACCAACAGATTGAGAAAAGGGCTTTACCAATATAAATCCAATAGAGGGCTTATATCCAATATATACAAAGAACTTGAGAAGTTAGACTCCACCAGAGAAATTCCTAGGGAGCTGAAGGAGACTGAAGCCCTACAGGGAGAACATCAATATGAACTAACCAGTACCCCCAGAGCTCCTTGGAACTATATCACCAATCAAAGAAAACACATGGTGGAACTTGTGGCTATAGCTATATATGTAGCAGAGGATGGCCTAGTTGGTCATCAATGGGAGGAGAAGCCCTTGGTCCTGTGAAAGTTCTATGCCCCAGTATAGGGGAATGCCAGGACTAGGAATGGGAGTGGGTGGGTTGGGGAGCATGGTGGGGCTGGGAGATAGAGGATTTTCGGGGTAGAAATTAGGAAAGGGGATAACATTTGAAATGTAAATAAAGAAAATAATAAAAACAATAAAATTAAGAAAAGGCAGTTAGACTCCAGAAAACCAAATAACCCTATTAAAAATTGTGTACAGAGCTAAACAAAGAATTCTCAACTGAGGAATACTGAATGGTTGAGAAGCACCTACAAAAAATGTTCAACATCCTTAATCATCAGGGAAATGCAAATCAAAAAAAAAAAAAAAAAAACCCTGAGATTCCACCTCACACCAGACAGAATGGCTAAGATCAAAAACTCAGATGCTGGGGAGGATGTGGAGAAAGATGAACACTCCTCCATTGCTGGTGGGATTGCAAGCTTGTACAACCACTCTGAAAATCAGTTTGGCAGTTCCTCAGAAAATTGGACATAGTACTACCAGAGAACCCAGCAATACCTCTCCTGGGCATATACCCAGAAGATGTTCCAACAAGTAATAAGAACACATGCTCCACTATGTTCATAGTAGCCTTATTTATAATAGCCAGAAGCTGGAAAGAACACAGATGTCCCTCAACAGAGGAATGGATACAGAAAATGTGGTACATTTATACAATGGAGCTATTCAGCTATTAAAAACCGTGAATTTATGAAATTCTTAGACAAATGGATGGATCTGGAGGATACTATCCTGAGTGAGGTAACCCAGTCACAAAAGAACACACATATGCACTCATTGATAAGTGGATATTAGCCCAGAAGCTTGAAATCCCCAAGATACAATTCACAAAATACATGAAACTCACGAAGAAGGAAGACCAACGAGTGGATACCTCAATCCTTCTTAGAAGAGGGAACAAAAAAAGAAAGTATGAAACAGAAACCGAAGGATTGACCATCCAGACACTGTTCCACCTGGGCATCTATTCCATAAAAAACTACCAAAACCAGACAATATTGTGGATGCCAACAAAAGCTTGCTATCAGGAGCCCGATATAGCTGCTTCCTGAGAGGCTCTGCCAGTGCCTGATAAATACAGAAGTGAATGCTCACAGCTGGAGGGAGCACAGGGTCCCCAATGAGGCAGCTAGAGAAAGGACCCATGGAGCAGAAGGGGTTTGCAGCCCTATAGGAGGGACAACTATATGAACTAACCAGTTCCCCCAGAGCTCCCTGGGACTAAACTACCAACCATGGAAAACACTTGGTGGGACTCATGCCTCTAGCTGCATATGTAGCAGAGTATGGCCTAGTTGGTCATCAATGGGAGGAGAGGTCCTTGTTCCTGTGAAGGTTATAAGCCTCAGTATAGGGGAATGCCAGGGCAAAGAAGTGGGAGTGGGTGGGTTGGTAAGCAGGGGGAGGGAGGGAGGAGATGGGGGGTGGAGAGAAAACTAGGAAAGAGGATAACATTTTAAATGGAAATAAATAATAAAAATTAAATAAAAAATAAAAATTAAAATTAAAAAAGAAAATTATGTGTTACTTAATAAGGTATGGGCCATGGTGAACTGACTGGGCATGAATTATCTGTTTTCTTTCAAATGAAATGTAGGTTATATAGTATTCTGTGTTATAAAGAAAACTGAAAAAAAAAAACCTGACCCCAGGAGACCAGCAAGAGAGAAAATATAATAAATCCACACTATAAAGTGTACATATTGCATTTATTGGCAAATGTTATTTTTCCTAGATTGCATCTTGTTTGTTCTATGTGGCTGGATTAATGACTACATTGTTCTGCAGTATTTTATAGTGTCAGTGAAAACTTCATGTTTTTCTCTCTTAATTCATTTTCTTTTTCTTACAAATATATTCATATTTTTTTGATAATTTGGTACATGTGTACAGTGTTATTTGATCATATTTATTCCTTACCTACCAAATGTTGTTTTCTTTTGTTTTATAATCTGTTGAGTCACAATTTGTGCTGTGCATGGATGTAGGGTCTCCCGCTAGAGCATGGGCATGGTACCCTGGGGAAAATTGATGCCCTCTCGTCTAGCAGCTATCAACTGACAACAGATCCTTAACTGGATGTGTGGTTTTGCAAGCCCCTCACCCTAAGCCAGCTCCTTGATATGTAGCTTTAAAAAATGAGGTTCAATAAGTTGTAAGAAAAACTGCATAGCACCATGCTGCTGGATTTTAGCTTTAACTATTACAGCATTTTAGATGTTGGCCCCATTTTCCATTTCTATTTTGGAATGCTCAGCAGTAGATGGATGGTTTATCTTGGAGATCATAGCATTGTTTTTGTAATGACTCCCGTGACAATCTTTAAAGTTTGTAGTTTATGGTTTTTATTTTCCTGGTACGTGCATTACATTGAACATCAGATTAAGAAAGAATCATTAGAAGTCACATAGTTCAAGTATCTTTTGAGATCCTTAACTCCTTTGAAAGATCCAGAGAAGTTTACCAGAATATGTTTTTTCAAATATCTGCAGTGACAGGCAACTTTCTAAATCTGTTCAGAGACTGCTTATTGATAATTGATCTACTCCCTAACTTTTTGATTGTTTTCATGGCTGGAAGTCAGCAAATAGGCAGACATCCTAACTGATTTATTTTCTACTATCTTCCTTTTCTAGAGTATATTCATACCACTCTCTGAATCACATCCCTGAACAACTTTGAACATATGACTTCTTTGCTCAGGAGCCTTTGGTCATTCCCTGTGGCCTACAGTGCAAACCAGAGCTCATTATCTTGAAATGACCCTGACCTGACAGATGTCTGCATTTGGCTTCACCCATCTGAGCCTCCCAGGCTCCTCTTTGAGCTTACTCGAGTTACCCACATTGATGCTGTGAGATCTTTTTTCTTGTTTGTCAGCATCTTTTTCTCTCAACTCCTTCACCTCTTTACTCTACTGTCCTTTCCCCTCTTATTTCAGTACAGTCCATATTGTGAGCCCCTCTCTATTTCTGTTATGTCATAATTCACTACAAATCCTTGCCCACACTCTGATGTCCTCCGTTTTCAATCACTCGGGGTGCACATTTTCAGCCCCATTGATTTTGTGATTAATCATAAGCTAACCAGAAGAGTTTTCATACTGTTCTATTGAATTATAATAAATCTTTTGTATTGATGTTTAATTCTTCACATTTTTAAACTTGGCTTCTTTCCCCATTAATTTCATGGGATGACTTGGTGTAAAGCAGATGGTTTCTGACTGTATTCAACCAAACTCTAGGGATTCCTGGAAACACAGCATGGGGAAGGGAGGGTGGCTGAGACTTGTGTATCTCCAGCTGCAGCCAAAACAGCTCTGTTTTGATCTTTTTAGATTTTATATTAAGCTTCTGCCTCTGATTATTTTCGAGGAAAAAGGGGCTGGCTAAACATATTTGAAAACAAGGATGTGGAAGAAAGAAGCCCAGGCTTGTGTGAAGGGACATGTGTATCTGGCATGTCTCTTTGCCCTAGCTTTATTGACTCAAGTTTAAGATTACAATAAAGGGATGGAAAGATGGTTCAGTGGGTGAGTATTTGTCCTACTCTTGAAGAGGATCTGAGTTCTGTTGCTAGCACTAAATTAGATGGCTCACTACCACATGTAGATGCATCTCAAGGTAATCCTGTACCTTCTTCTCGACTCTGGGTAGCGAGTTACAAACACACAGACACACAGACACACACACACACATACACACACACTTAAAAGTTTAATTAAACTTCTAAGGATACAAGGGCAGAGTCTGTTCTCCCATCTACTGTTGAAGCCTCTGATTTATATCACTTTCTTTATAATAGAGACACCTTTATAAGTATAAAAGTGTCCACTAAAATTATGTTACAAATTCTATGGCCAAGTTGTTTGCTGGTTTCCATTGCATAATGTCCCACATATGGTTCATAATTTCTATGATAATTAAATATGAAGTAGGGAAATTATATTTTACTTTTTCTCTTCATTACCACAGAGCATGTTCTTTTATTTCTGTTTCTACCTTTTAAGAAAGCATTGGATTAGTTTTTTTTTTTTTTCTTTTTGACGTCTTTAAAATATTTAACAATACTAACTTCAGAACAACAGATTTGATTTTTTTAACAAGTGTCAGAATGTACAAGATATAAAATGTATGATGGCCAGATGGCAGATTGTAAAGATTTCTACTGCCAAGGCTGACAATTTCAGTTCAATCTTGGGGCACACCGGATGGAAGCAAAGTCAACTCCCACAAACAGTTTTCTGAACTCCACATCTGCACGCACATGCACACACACACACACACACACACACACACACACACACACGCTGTGTTTACACATGCATGTGTACACATATGCACATGCATGAATATACACACACTGTAAACCACAGTACGACATTAGTTCTGTGTTAGTAAGAACATACTCTTTCACATAGTCCGGTTTTCCAGTACTCTTTGCTAATCTGGGAATCCATGTATATATGGCTAACAAGTGCCAGTGTTTGTTCTCAAGCTCCTCCTTCTTTAAAGACCCCATCTACAGAAGAATTCAGTCTGAAAAGTGGAAGAGCTTAAAGTATAACATGGATCCAGTCCAAGTCCTGCTCTCTCCCTATAAACAGAAGCCAGAGTGAAATGGGTTAGTGTGTGGGCTTGGGTTTATTTCAGTGGTGAGTTCTTCTGCAGGTTCAACTACAGACCGAAGTTCCCAGAGAAACAACTCAGACTTCTAATAACTCACACATGGTCTCAAGATTATTTTTTAATAAAAGAAAAATAGAAAATAAAATGACATACTATGGTTAAAAGAGAAAACAAGCAGGGCAGGAAGCCTTACAAATACAAAGAGATAGTGTCTTAGTCAGGGTTTCTATTACTGCACAAACATCATGACCAAGAAGCAAGTTGGGGAGGAAAGGTTTTATTTGGCTTACACTTCCACACTGGTGTTCATCACCAAAGGAAGTCAGGACTGGAACTCAAGCAGGTCAGAAATCAGGAGCTGATGCAGAAGCCATGGAAGGATGTTCCTTGCTGGCTTGCTTCCCCTGGCTTGCTCAACCTGCTCTCTTATAGAACCCAAGACTGCCAGCCCAGAGATGGTCCCACCCACAAGGGGCTCTTGATCACTAATTGAGAAAATGCCTCACAGCTAGATCTCATGGAGGTATTTCCCCAACTGAAGCTCCTTTCTCTGTGATAACCCAGCTGTGTCAAGTTGACACAAAAACTAGCCAGTACAGATAGTAAAAAGCCCAGTCTGGTATGATGGTTACAGGCTNCACTGTCTGTAGGAGAGACTCTTTTCCAATCAAACCATAGTATGAAGGGACAGGAGCATCCACAATTCTCAGGGGCCCTGTATCTTCAGGGCTAACAAGTGTCCAATGCCACTTTATTCAGTTTCAGGGTATCAACACTTGTTACCAGGAAGCTATATGTATGAGAGTTTATACAGGGATGGCAAAAAGTCTTTGTACAACAAAGCAATAGTCTATATGAGCTGTAGCCATAAAGTATCAGTTTTTGACTAAAAAAATCTGTGCTTGAACCCTGGCAGTAGAAATGGGACCTAGCCAGGCAACTGACTATTGTTGAACTTCAATCAAATGATTTCCCAATATACAGGAACCATAAGTGTCTCTTAGTTCAGTTGTGAGCGCCAAGAGAGAACAATATGAAGGGGCTAGAGAGGGGTTTGCCACATAAGGTCTGCACTATTCCATCAGACTTCCTTCTCTGTAACTACACAGTTTCTATATTGGGCTTACTTAGGAGTCACTGACTGGACTTTTCTTTCATTCTTTTTCTTTCTTTCTTTCTTTCTTTCTTTTTTTTTTTTTTAGGATTGTTTGTTTTTTAGAGAAAGGGTTTCTCTGTGTAGCCTTGTCTGTCCTGGAACTCACTCTGTAGACCAGGCTGGCCTCGAACTCAGAAATCCACCTGCCTCTGCCTCCCAAGTGCTGGGATTAAATTAAGTACAAGGAGGAAGCTTGTCACAATTAGTCTCTGAACACACTTTCAAGTTATGGACAGTGTTTGTCAGCAAAGGCCATCTTAATGCACTAAGTCACCAATGAAGGCATTTTGAAGCCACTAGATCTCTTGCCTTGCTAATATCCAGTCATTTATCTGAAAAGAAGCAACTTAACAAACAGGAGTATCTTTTTACTTTAACAAAAGGCACTTCTATGGTAATCATTTTCTCACATTGCTTTTTGTCACTGTTACTTCAATGCATATCAGTCTGGAGAGTCAGTAATCTAGTTATATGCCCTCAATTTTACTTATACATCTCTTTTTTTGAGAATACATTTTGCATTATTCATTCCAAAACAGTAAAAAAAAACAAAAACAAAAACAGAATCCCTTCTTTAGTTTTACTTTAGTTGGGTCTCATGTTGTTCAGAAGATTAAGTTTTAGTGCATTTAAAATAAAGCTTAGTAGCAATATCTTTATTGCTAGATGGTATCATGCAATTTTAGGGTGGTTTTCTCCTAAACCTTGAACTCATATCTTCACTGAGAATTGAGTCTATTGTAAAACTCCTAGTTATTTATACAGTTCATGTAAAAGGCCCTGTGCATCTAACATGCCTTTTAAATAACTTGTAGAGTTCTAAAAGATCACTCAGCAACTAAGAACATGTATTATATGCGAAGATTGCCTGGTTTGTTCCCAGCCTCCACACTGCCACACATAGTAGCTAGTAACTTCAGCTCCAGGGCATCTGATGTCCTGTCTGGCCTCTGCAGTCAATGCATGCATGCACGCACTTGGAGGGCTGAAGCAGGAGGAGTATCCTGAGTTAAAGACAGCCCTGTATTACAGGACAATACTCTGTCTAAAAACCCAAATAAACCAGGCATGAGCATGCACACACACACACACACACACACACACACACACACACACACACACAATCTTTTTATTCAGATATTAAATATAAATTGCATTATTTTATTCATAAATGAAGAAGTGCAGAGATTGTTATCTCCAGTCAATTACTTTATTATGTACCATTTATAAAAATAAACAGCTATTGAATGTCTATAATGTAATTTCCAGTTCATTATGAACACATTACTCGTGTACCTGAAAGTGACAGTATAGAACTTAGCTACCATGTTTTCACGTGGGTTCTATGTCTTTAAGCTTGTACCAGTGTATTATTTTACTCTTTGTTTGCCATGAAGTTCAATTTGCATTTTTTAGGGGAGAACCACAGTTCACTTGATTTAAGTATGTGTTAGTGTACAGTTATTATGCCAAACTAAAAGTTCTTATAATTGGACTCTCTCTCTCTCTCTCTCTCTCTCTCTCTCTCTCTCTCTCCATATATATATATATATATATATATATATATATATATATATATATATATGTTTTCATCATTACCTGTCACCCAATACAGGCTTCAGAGTGTTTTGTGCCTCCTTTATTCATTGAAACAATGACAGTATTTTAAAGTTTTAATATATTGGCTATACAAAATGTACTTATGATTTATGTACACACGTATGGTTAAAATTCATAATTTTATCACCTAAGATTCAAGTATGATATTCATGCAGGTGTTAAATTTGGTGAGATTTTATAATGCTAATAGAAATTTGGAGATGCATGACACTTGAGGGAGACAAGTAGAGTTTGTGTCACGCTTGGGGACTGAAGGATGACTTACTAGTTAAGCATATTTGTTTTTGCAGAGGCCGTGAGACCAGTTGTTAGCATTCAAGTCAGGAGGCTCATAGCTCCAGTGCCAGGAGATTTTACTATGACAGATATTCACTCAAGCTACACATATACAGGTAAATAAAAATAAAATCTAAATAAAATAATAAAAGTGATCTGACTTGAAAAAATGATGTGCTACCTAATTGTGTGCCAACTTGATATAAGCATTTGGGAAGAAGGACCCTTCATTGAGTAAATGCCCCCACCAGACTGTCCTATGGGCAAGCCTGTCTTGCACTTTCTTAATTAGTGATTGAAGTGGGCCATTGCCACCACTGGGCACAGGGTCCCTGCTATTAGAAATCAAGCTGAACAATTCTGAGAAACAAGCCATGAAGCAGCACTGCTTCNCGAGACAGGGTTTCTCTGTATAGCCCTGGCTGTCCTGGAACTCACTTTGTAGACCAGGCTGGCCTCGAACTCAGAAATCCGCCTGCCTCTGCCTCCCGAGTGCTGGGATTAAAGGCGTGCGCCACCACATAATACTGTTTTGTTTTAAAATATTTGTCTTTCCACCTAGTTATATGTAAATATCTGCGGCTATATGCATGAAGACTGCAGTACACATGCTTAACCACTGAGCTATCTCCAGGCCCCTAATATATTTTACATGATAATTTTCTACATTTTCAGTTGTTTGCCAGTTGTTTGGATGGTTTATCTTAATTGTCAACTTAACTGCATTTGGAATCACCTAGAAAATACACCTCTGGGCATTTCAGTTAGGGTTTTTTTTGTTTTTGTTTTTTGTTTTTTTTTTTTTCCCAGAGAGTTTTAAATGAAGAAAAAAGACCATGCTTGAATGTGAGTAGCACTTAGAACCCCATATTGAGTAAGAAGAGAAAAAGGAGGAAGGGGACAGAGTCCAGCATCCTTTATCTGCTTCCAGACTGCAGATGCAAGTGGTTAACATGGTGGTTTGAATTGGAATGGCTCCCATAGATTCAGGTGTTGGAACATTTGGCCATTAGGCAATGACACTATTAGGAGTTATAACCTTGTTGGAATAGGTGTGGCCTTGTTAGAGGGAGTGTGTCACTGTGAGAGCAGGCTGTGACTTCTCATAGCTTCAAGCTCCTCCTACTTGACTTGCAGTCTCCTTTGGCTGCCTACAGTTCAAGATAAACTCCCAGCTCCTTCTCCAGCACCATGTCTGCCTTCACAATACAGTGCTTCCCACCATAAGGACCACGGACTAAACCTTTGAAACTGTAAGCCAGCCTCAATTAAATGTTTTTTTTTCAGAAGAGTTGCCGTGTCATGGTATCCCTTAACAACAATAAAACCCAAACTAAGACAGCAACTCAAGTTCCTGGCTGTGATCCTGGAATCAAAATTAATCTTTCCTTAAGTTGCTTTTATCAGGTGTTTTGTGACAGCAACAAGGAAAGTAGCTAGTGTAACAAATGTTTACTGAAGAAGATTTGAAAGACTACACAGTCATACATGATACATACATCTCACCACCTTCGATGAGGGGTCACCTTCCAGGCATGCACAGCTGCCATATGGAATGTTTTGTGTAGAGCAGAGAGCACTGTGTCCAGCCTTTGAATAACAGTGAATAACTGCTAACCACAAGCTGTCCCAGAGTTGAGCAGCAACTTCTTACTAGCTCCAGGATGGGAAGTGAAAGTTGATTAATTATTTTGTGCTTCTGTCTCCTGCTTAGATTTTCTTTTTCTCTTTTCTCATCAGCATGAGTAATTTCATTATTTTTTCCAAAACAACATTGCTTGTTGTATAAGATTCAACAATACCTTTTATAGTCTATTTACTTCCATTTTATACTTTAACAAGTTATTTTAACCCTCTACTTAGAAGATATTTCACTATTTTTTGTATTTATCTGTCTTCTTGTATAGGAATATTATTTAGTCAGAATGTTTTTCACATTGAAGTTTATGATTCATCTCAATTTTTCTCTTTAGATGAAGTAGAAATGTAATTCTTTTATGTATATAAAATTTGCAAGTAGTACTTATATTCTGTCTTTTCATCCAGGCCATGTGCCCTTACTCTTTGCCTACCACAGGCTGTACATGCAGTACAATCCTGATCTTGGTCTCTGGGCTGGATTGCTATGGTCTGGGAGGTGATTGTTGAGTCTGTACATTGTGTCCTGATTGCTATAGTTTCACACTTTTCTTCTTGAGTATCTATTCTGTCATATTGCCACTAGCTGTCTGTTTCCTCTGTTCAGTTACTTTGTATCTAAGTGCTTGTCATATAAAGATGTGTATCTCAACATCTCCCAAAGCATCCTGTCAGGCTCTGCCTCTTAACTATCTCTGCTGCCACTGGCAGTGTATTCGTAATCCTATCAGAGTTGACATTACTACTCATACAACACTCCAAAATTTTCTGCTCTCCCTCCTCTGCTTTTAAATTGTTTTTCTCCAGATTTTATGTCACAGTCTGGCAATAAGCCAGGTTCCATTTCCTGTGCAGTAGAGCTGGTTGAGGCCCTGGAACCTGGGACTGCAGCCCACTATTAGGATGCTCACCTAAGGCGCACAGACCTTAGTTCAATTCTCATCAGTTGTCATTTATTTTCCTGGATCTCTATTATGGCTACAAGATTCCATATTGTTCTCTAACATCTCATCAAGAATTGAATGCTCCGTTTAAAAGAGCTTGTAAGGCTCCTTGAAACCCTGACCTCAGTCAAAGGGATAGGTTAAGCATTCCTCCTCCTCCTCTCCTTTTGCCATTCATATTAAATATTGGTAGTGCTTCGTTTCTGCAACAGAAGTCCATTTGTGTGGATTACACTTAGGCTGCATAATTCGCCCTTCTTCAGAACGAAGAAAAGCCACCGATGGTAGAGGCCAAAATATGGAAGCTGCTCCTTAGATGTTCCTGGATTTTATCAGTACCTCAGGAAAGGTGAGAGGAGTCTGAGCTGGCCAGGTGGTCAGGAGACATGACAGGTGGTCATGACAACCTCCATCTTGACATCAAAGTCACTTTGAGAAAAAGCCCCAGGGTCTTGTCTCCTTCTAAATTCTCATGAAGTATCTTTGTTTATCCTGTGAGTTTCTCAAGTTCCAATTTCCATAATTACAGCACTAATCCCAAGAATTGTTAAAAATGCATTTTTAAAAAATTAAGAAAGTAAAGAAATAAGCACATAGTACTGTGTTAAACATACTTGGGCCTGGCTCTCTATCTGCCTTAAAGTAGCTTCAGTTAATAAAGTAGGAAAAAAAATGAAATTTTAGGTTACTGCTTTCCCAGAAAGGTTGATAAAGGAACATCTTGTTTAATTGTGAGATGTTGTTCTTTTCATAGAAGAATACATTTTAAAACATATTATTGTTTTGTTTGTAAATATGCTGGTGAGGTTTGGACATTGGCACCAGAGAAATATCTTCTAAACAGATTTCAAGAAAAATCTTAGAAGGCTATTGGTTTTAGATACATTTCATTGGTTAAAATTATATCTCTATTTTTTATGTATGAGTATGTAGTATGTGTTTATTTCCAAATTCTTTCTTAAAATATTTACTTTTATTTGTGGGTATGCACACGTCTGTGTGTGCACTCACACATGTGGTTACTGGAAAGTATCTGCAGAAGCCAGAAGAGGGATCAGATCATATTCATTGGAGCTGCTACAGGTAGTTGTGAGCTGTGAGTTTTGGAAATTGAACTCCTGTCATCTTCAGTAGCAGCAAATAATCTTTAGCACTAAGCCATCACACCAGTCCCTGAAATTCTCAGTGAATGAAGCTGAGTCAAGAATGTTAAAAAAATCATAAGTAGAAGGCAGGGGAAAGCAGGGCCGAGCATCTCTGAAATCAGTATTATAAAGAGAGCTGTGGAATATATATATATATATATATATATATATATATATATATATATATATATATATATATAGTTAATTAGTTTAGATGATGGTTTGTTATTTTATTAAATGATATATTGTGTTGAACCATATGTTTTTCAAAGATGTGCACACTCTAATCCTCAGAACCCATGGATATTTTAATTTCTGTGCCAAAAGGAAATGCTGTGGGCGAGGAGACTGTTCTGAATTCCAAGTGTATGTTCAGCAGTCCTTACAACCACAGTGTTTTCTAGTTATAGTCAGAAGGAGACAGTGGGACACAAGTGATGCTGAAGATGAGGAGGGTAAAGTACTCTACCCACAGCATCTGCCTTGAGTGGTGAAGAAGCCATGCTGGGGTTGGTCCTCAGCTAAGCAAGGTGTGCAGATAGCCCTGTGACCTGCTCTGAATTCAGCCAGCAAACCCAGCAAGACAGGATTATGCCTTTCCACTGTTGTGTCCAAAAGAAAATACAACTCTGAGGTTACTTTGGTCTAGGCTTGGACAGGAGAATCATATCAGACCCAGGAACTGTGAGGGAGTAGGTTCTTGTGGGTCAGTTCAGCAAGGTCATAGTGATTTGTGACAGCTGTGGTAGAAAACAAATACCAAGTATAATTATTTTCACTTTTAAATTGTCATAGATGACAAAAGAGAAATATAATGATGTGACTCTAAATGAATTATTTTAATGGAATAAAGAACAAAGACTTATCTAACTTCTGTAATTTGAACTCAGTGATTTTTTTTTCTATAATCCTGTTTCCTGGTGAATGGACAAATTGCTATTGGTCTCCATGTGTGCGAGACAAATAGAACACTGAATTAAAATTAAAATTCACTTAGAGCTTTGATTTTTAATGTGAAATGGCTTTGATTTTGCCTTCGTGTTTACTTGTCCATAAAGAATGATTAACATTTATTGTTGGAGTCTTCCTTGGTTCATGTTTGTTTGTTTGTGTATTGAGCCAGGTCCCTGCATTTAGCTCTGTTTGCTCTTTCTGTGTCAAGCTCCCAAACAGTGTCCTTATACTGCACCTACATTTGGTTAGTGTCTTGATAGTTCTTCTAAAAGCAATTACTTTTTAGAACCCCTCACATTTTGCCAAGATGGATATATTCCAATTGAGTAGTTATGGACATCATATCTAGGAATTCATCTATCATTTTCCACACGTATAAAAATTTAAAAGTCCACATTTATCTTTTCCCTTCTTCACCTAAAATCAATTAATCATCTCAATACACAAGATCTTTAAACAAAAATAAAATGTTTCATTTTAATTTGTGTATATGTGTGTATTTGTGGTTCATGCGACCTTGAAGGCTATGGAGTGAAACTGGAGTGACTGGACATTGGGAGCTATCTGACATGGATGTGGCGAACAAAGCTTCCATCTTCTTAAAGGACAGCTAGGTCTCTTAACTTCTGAGCCATTTCTCTAGCCTTGCCTCCCCTCCCACAAAAAAAAGTAAGGAAAGAAAAATAAAGGAAAAGACGAGAAGAGCCATCAGACTTAACTAGGCTACGACTGGTCAAGGAAGTAGAGCTCTTCCTTATCAGGAATATAAAGTGAAGGCTGATGGCAGAGGAGAGTGGCAGGTGTGCACTTTAAAGTACAAAGAAACAGCTGTGCCATGGGTGTTTATCATGGTAGTCTGATTCCCTTCCAGGCAAAATGTCAAGCAGGATTGCCGCTAAATAGATTCATTTTATTATTTTAAATAACATATTATATTAGCTCACACATTTCGTTTCTTCAAACTGACCTTTGCATCTTAAATTTAGAGTGGCAGTCAGTTAGTGTCTTTCCTTGGTATATAGATATTGAACACAAAGAAAGTACATATACAGGCAGATGATAAGCAAAGCATCCCACCCAGATAGTAACTATAGTAGGTTTCTGAGTGGTTAAATAGCTTTAGGGCAACAAACCACTGTGCTGTCTTTGAGCACTTGACTAAGGATACATTTTTAAAGCCGAGAGTGCCTCAGTTTTTTAATGTGTAATGGGAATTACAATTGATCTTCTTATCTTCATCAATATAATCTGGTATGTGAGAAGCTCAACCAAGTGCTCAGTAGTCACTAGCTATTATTTCCTTTGTCTTCAGACATTTAAAAACATGCTAAGAAGCATTTATGCTTATGTCACACATTTCCATTTTTATTTAATAGCCAAATCTCCATCATATGCATGCTAGATTTACCCAAACATTACAACATGTGGTTCTGCTGAACTTAAATTTATATGCTATAAGAGGTGTCTAAAAGGAGGATGTAGGGCCTGGAGAGATGGTTCACTAGTTCAGAGCACTTGCTGTTCTTCCAATGAACCCAGGTTCTATTCCCAGCACCCACATGAACACTCAAAACACTCTATAATTCCAGCTCAGGGAATTAACCTGCTGATGCCTGTGGTCACCAGACATACACATGACACAAGTGTAGAAACAATATATCTATACACGTAAAATGAAATAGTCTAAATATATTTGATGGGGATATGGACTTGATTAAAAATTTAAGCATATTGTTATTATCCTAAGTTAAAAACAACTTGCATTTAATACTCTGGCAAATATAGAAGAATGCATTCTTCCCTGGGTGATTTTATAGTACATGAGCTCACATCTATACCCATTTGGGTTTCACTGAGCTAGTCAGCTGGAGTCAAGATCACCCTTAGATGAGGATAGGAAGGACACACATACCAGCTGGAGGAGCCTGAAAGAAGCTCAGAAAAAAAAATAAGTTTTCCGTTGATCTGTGGCATAAAGTAAATGAGGAATAAAAATGCTAGTTTTAGTATGAAATGACCCAATAAGAAAAACAGGGCCTCTCAAGTGGTTGTTTGTCTAGCCTGGGGCACCCACACACCAACTTTCACACTTGTCATCAGCACAGGGTGCAGTAACACTGAGAACTACACACACAGTTGTCTACTAGGCATCTCGGAGGTGTCATATTAATATTAGCAAGTGGGCACTCATGTCATAATCATTTGATTGCATCCTTTCACGAATGCCTTCTCCAGAAGCCTGACTTCCCTTCTCATCAGCTTCATGGTCAGGTGTGAAATCCACACCCTGGCTCATTGCTGCCTATTTCTTTATGCAGCATCTGGCAGATCCCCGACTCTGCAGCTGCTTAACTGTTCTGTCTTGTTTCCATTGTTCATGTGTTTTAATTTTTTCTCAGAGGGCTTTTTAGCTTGTTAGATTCAATGTATGTATATAACCTAAGTTTAAATTTTAACTCTAAATTATCCTCGCCTTTTTGTGTGTTCTCTTAGCTATGTCTCTGAGAAGAGTTAAGTTCACTGAAGAGAGAAAGTTTGAAACTTGAAAGAGATGCAAACTCCAGCCATTAAAGCTCATTTTGCAGATGAATAAGAGAGGGAGTTCCAGGAGTTAAGAAGACATCATGTATCCATTCCTCTGTTGAGGGACATCTGGGTTCTTTCCAACTTCCAGCTATTATAAATAAGGCTGCTATGAACATAGTGGAACATGTGTCCATTTTACCAGTTGGAACATCTTCTGGGTATATGCCCAGGAGAGGTATTGCAGCATCTTTTGGTAGTACTATGTCCAATTTTCTGAGAAAATGCCAGACTGACTTCCAGAGTGGTTGTACAAGCTTGTAATCCCACCAGCAATGGAGGAGTGTTCCTCTTTCTCCACATCCTGGCCAGCATCTGCTGTCACCTGAATTTTTGATCTTAGCCATTCTGACTGGTGTGAGGGGGAATCTCAGTGTTGTTTTGATTTGCATTTCCCTGATGATTAAGGATGTTGAACATTTTTTCAGATGTTTCTCAGCCATTCGGAATTCCTCAGTTGAGAATTCTTTGTTTAGCTCTGTACCCCATTTTTTAATGGGGTTATTTGTTTTTCTGGAGTCCAGCTTCTTTAGCTCTCTGTAGATGTTGGATATTAGAGAGGAATGTATACAGAAAATGTGGTACATTTACACAATGGAGTACTATTCGGCTATTAAAAAATGAATTTATGAAATTCTTGGGCAAATGGATGAATCTGGAGGGCATAATCCTTAGTGAGGTAACCCAATCACAAAAGAAGTCATTGGACCTGCACTCACTGATAAATGGATATTAGCCCAGAAACTTAGAATACCCAAGATACAATCTGCAAAACACAAGAAAATCAAGAAGGAAGACCAGCACGTGGATACTTCATTCCTCCTGTGAAGAGGAAACAAAATACCCATGAAAGGAGATACAGAGAGAAAGTTTAGAGCTAAGATGAAAGGATGGACCATACAGAGACTAACCCACCGGGGATCCATCCCATAATCAGTCACTAAACTCAGACACTATCACATAGGACAGCAAGTGTTTACTGAAGGGAACCTGATATAACTGACTCCCACAGAAGTGGATGCTCACAGTCATCCATAAGAGGGAGCACGGGGCCCACATTGGAGAAGCTAGAGATAGAACCCCAGGACCTGAAGGGGTCTGCAACCATAGAAGAGGAACAACAATATGAACTAATCAGAACCCCCAGAACTCGTGTCTCTAGCTCCATATGTAGCAGAAGATGGCCTAGTTGGCCATCATTGGGAGGAGAGGCCCCTTGGTACTGCAATCTTTATATGTCCCAATACAGGGGAACGCCAGGGCCAAGAAGTAGGCTTGGGTGAGCAGGCGAGCAGGGAGGGGGGAGGAGGGAGGGGATTTTCGGGATAGCAGTTGAAATTTAAATTAAGAAAATATCTAATAAAAAAATGCTGGAAAAAAAAAAGAAGACATCATGAGGCAAAGGCAAACTCATGCAAAACCACCTTTGCTCAGCCCAAACAAACCACACTCTATCTTTCTATCCTTCTGAGGATTCTCTTGTCTAAAGACCTCACACTCCCCATTTACTTTTTCCTCTTCTCTGCTTTGTTTCTGATTACCACTGTCTACCCCTCAGGTCACAGGCACACACGTGCAGGAACACAACTCTTTGCTACATCTAGTTCCCACCTGCTACTTGGTTCTGTGGTAGTATTCACACACAGCTCAAAAGCAGCTCTGCCATGGACTGGACTCAGTCGATCCCTCAACCGGCAGAAGAATTCGAGGTCCCAGTACTGAAGTGGACAAGGAGTCAGTGAAAATGACAAACACACAGACACAAGGGAGTGTTGTATCTGAATGTAATTTCTCAAAGTGAACATCAGACTTATGGTACAGAAGAAAATAAGGAATTTAGGTGACACATCANAGCAGCTCTGCCATGGACTGGACTCAGTCGATCCCTCAACCGGCAGAAGAATTCGAGGTCCCAGTACTGAAGTGGACAAGGAGTCAGTGAAAATGACAAACACACAGACACAAGGGAGTGTTGTATCTGAATGTAATTTCTCAAAGTGAACATCAGACTTATGGTACAGAAGAAAATAAGGAATTTAGGTGACACATCATCCAAGGTACTTTGAGGTTACCCTATGCTAAATGACTCTTTACATAAAACAGAAATGTAAATGCATACATAAAGACTGGCAGGAACCAGGCAATGTATAACAACTGAGACAAAATCAGCCCTATCTACAGTCAGCTCATTCTTAAAAACCAGGTGTGTGATCTTTAAGCTACAGGGGCAAGGGCTTCCACACTCAAGCCATAGTTCTAATTCTAATTTATTGTTTAACCCACTACCAGCCAGCTCTTAGTAAATACCTAGGTATGCTATTCTTCTTTGCTAGTGAAAGTATGTACTAGGGAGTTCAGCACTTCCTAACCTTTGCATGAATAATACAATACTCTAGTTCCTTTTTAAACCACAGCCCAATCTTCTTCCTAAACCATTGTAAATTCCTGTATGTGGGAGTGACCCAGCTGTTATACTAAGTGATTTTGTTGGGGACCTCCATTTACTATAGGAGCCCACCAAAATTTCTTCTATTAAGTAATATATTCTGCCATACATAGCTATAATAAAAATTCTAAACTTACTTTGTTAAGCTTGCCCTGAAATTTCTAACCCTATTTAGTAGATTGTAATGCCTAATTTATTTCACTATCTCTCTTTCAATACTGGAGGCAGTTCATCTGAATAAGTAACATTCTTACTAAATTCCAAGCCCAGGGTCAGCTCATGGACTGCCTAGGACATTGGGACATCAGTGAAGGCCAGGAAATCCAATCTAATTTAGGCATTTGTCAAATCATTCCTTGGGGGTACCTATAATAAAGCAATACTGAAGGAAAGCATGCAGGACCATTCACTGACTATCACAAGGACAAATCTGGAGCACATCCATTTATGGAATGCCAGACACTCTCCAGGAGACAAGTTCCCATGAAACTTTATGCCTCAGGACTTTGGCCAAGCTTTTGAACTTGTCATGCAGATTCCACTGGAGTCAGTCTGGCAACCCTGAGTGAGGTAGAGTCACTCTTTTCTGGGGACCTAGCTGTGGTAGGTTGCCTGCACAGGAGTGTATGGCCATACAACCATGTGCATTTGGACAGCACTAACTGGTCTCAGGAATTTTAATAACAAAAGGGAGAACATGCAGTTGGCATGGAGATAGCCTAGGGAGCATAAAAGGGAGTGGCAAAGAGGTCCCTGATAGATAGCTACCATCAAACTACAATGCTTGCAGGAATATATAAAGAATTCAAAGAGTAAATTAATATTTTTTTATTACTAAGAAACAACAACAAGTGTAGGCCCTCAAGGCTGTTGTGCTGGAAAGTCCCAAGAATTGGTACCGAGTTCTGTCAGGGTTATTCATTTCCCAAAGACAGCGTGTTAGCAGCACAGTCTGGGTTTCTGGTGTCACTCCAGTCCCCAGGGCTGTTATTGTCCCCTTTGCTCTTTGGCAACACTGTTGCCAGGCCCTTCACTCAGGGAAAAAAAATTCAGCAAGTGGAAAATAATAGGTTCCATGTTCAGCCTACTCTGGTCTAAAGCCTCATTTGTTTATCTTGATTTGAGATTGTTGTGAGTTTGCTTCTGGGAGTCATGACTGACAAAGGAAAAAAGAGATAGTCTATAAAAATTTCCCCAAAAGCCTTCTCCCAGAAGGAATGCATGTTCTATGCCTTTCTAAACTAGATACACTTGTGAAGTAGAATAAGAGTTCTAGGTGTTGGGGTGGGTAAAAATGTATAGTGCTAATATGCCAGAGAGGAGCCATATAGATTATCGTCTATAATTGATGAGTGAAGAGTTTGAAGTTATGTCATTGTTGTAGTGACTTTAAACCAAAAATGTATCCGTTTTAACTGTGTGTGTGTGTGTTTATGTGTGTATGTCTGTGTGTGTGTGTGTGTCTGTCCACATGGGAGTTTGGGAATATTATTGAATGTGCTCACATTGGGCAGAAGAGGGCATTAGATCCTCTACACTTGGTGGCAGTGAGCCATCAGATATAGCTGCTAGGAACTAAAAGCTGAGATCCTGTGCTAGATTGGCACCTGTTCTTAACTGTGGAGCCCTCTCTGTAGCCCTGTTTTAAGCTTTTATGCTTCACTATTTCTTAGTGAGGGCCAACTACAGATTGAAATTGAAGTGCTTCATTAGGACAAGGCTGCATTGCTTTGCCTGGCATCATTTATAATTTTACTTCAATGCCAAATTATCATTAGAGTGGATTCTTAATTTTGGATTGAGTTTTCATTCTACTAAATTTTTGTGTCTATTGAAACATTTTTGTAAATATTAGTCTCCTTAAAATACCTCTAGTTCCTATTATTCTTCAGTGTTCTGAAACTCCAAGGGAAAAATATCTGGAATTAATAATCCACTATACAAATTACAGCGAGTCTTCTTAAAAATTGAAACCTATTTTTCTACAACCTGTGGATTTTATAACATAAGCAACTTTACAGAATATATTCTTTTTTTCCAATTTTTTATTAGATATTTTCTTAATTTACATTTCAAATGCTATTCTGAAAGTCCCCTCCCTCCCCCCTCCCTGATCCCCTGTCCACCCACTCCCACTTCTTGGCCCTGGCCTTCCCCTGTATTGGGGCATATAAAGATTGCAGTACCAAGGGGCCTCTCTTCCCAATGATGACCAACTAGGCCATCTTCTGCTACATATGGAGCTAGAGACATGGGTTCTGGGGTTCTGGTTAGTTCATATTGTTGATCCTCTTCTAGGGTTGCACACCCCTTAAGCTCCTGGGGTTCTATCTCTAGCTTCTCCATTGTGGGCCCTGTGTTCCCTCTTATAGATGATTATGAGCATTCACTTCTGTACGAGACAGCTATATCAGGGTCCCTTAGTAGGCACTAGCTGTCCTATGTCATAGTGTCTGAGTTTAATGACTGATTATGGGATGGATCCACCGTGGTGGGGTAGTCTCTGTATGGTTCATCCTTTCATCTTAGCTCTAATCTTTGTCTCTGTAACTCCTTTCATGGGTATTTTGTTTCCTCTTCACAGGAGGAATGAAGTATCAACGAGCTGGTCTTCCTTCTTGATGTTCTTGTGTTTTGCAAATTGTATCTTGGATATTCTAAGTTTCTGGGCTAATATCCATTTATCAGTGACAGAATATATTCTTACTAAACAATGGAACACACAGAGAGGAACAAGCATGGGAAACATCAGTAAATATTAGTCTCTTCTTCTCTGAGGAACTTTGAAAGTCAAAGACTTGAATCAAGGGTCCTTGGGATAGTAATAGAATTAAGATTACCATTCAAGGGTCTGGAGAGAGATTACTCAGTGGTTAACAGCTCACTCTTCTTCTAGAGTACTTGAGTTTAGTTTCCAGAATCAACATATTATGGCTGACCTTCTCCTGTAACTACAACTTGAGAGGATGTGACTCCTTCTGGCATTTTTCAGCACCATCACATATGTGCTATTACATGATGGCAAAAAAATAAAGAATAATAACTAAATTATTGGCATTCAAAATATTGGAAAACAAATGGTCTAAGTTGAAAACTATGTAGAAGACACAGAGAGTAACAACCAAGAGGAGGATATGATACCATTTAACCTCTGATGATTTCTGTAAGTTAATAAAGGAATGAGAAGCATAACAGTAATATCATGAGACATTTTGGAGATAGATGGACAGTAGGTAGAGGACTCAGTGTGGTGCTTACTACATAGTTGATACTCATTGGTGTTAGGCTTGATGTAAAGAATGATGGCTTAAAGTCGGGCGTGGTGGCACACGCCTTTAATCCCAGCACTCTGGAGGCAGAAGCAGGCTTATTTCTGAGTTCAAGGCCAGCCTGGTCTACAGAGTGAGTTCCAGGACAGCCAGGGCTATATGGAGAAACCCTGTCTCAAAAACCAAAAAAAAAAAAAAAGAATGATGGCTTAAAACCATTGTAGTTCTGTGTTCCCACCTGCACAGCTGAAAGAATTAGCTGAGAAGAAAGTTTTCCTTTTCCTAAATTTGAAGGCTTTGAACAGCAGGCATGCTTGAATAGGAGAGACTATACGTATTTCTTCCAAACGTGCCAACACTATGCCTCCAGTCAGCTATCTGGAAGCCATTTTTGAGTCCTTTCCATTGCTTGGAAAGGTGACTGAAAAACCAGTGCTCTTTGTATCAAAGCAGACACATTGAGTTTTTGCCCAGAAAAATCATCTATTGTTTTTCTTCTGAGAGCTTATAACCATTCATCATTGCAATATCCCTTGGATTATAAATTGGAAGTGTTTTTTTTCTATTTTTTTAAAAAATATATTTATTTTTATTTTATGTGTGTGGATGTTTTGCCTGCATATATGTATGTTTGTACACAATACAATGTGTACTGGGTATTTAGTGCCCAAGATGGCCATAAGGGGGAGTTGCTATTTTGGTTCTGGAGTTACAGTAATTAAGCCTCCACGTGAGTACTAGGAACTGAAGGACCCAGTTACTCTGGAAATGTAACCATGGCTCTTACCATTGAAACATCATTCTAGCCCCATTTTTCCCCCCTAAATTTAGTCTTCATATACTTAGTAAAATTACCAGAATAGTTTGTAGTAAAGGTTTTTTTTCATATTTTTGTACTGAACTTTCTTAACTCCTATCATCACATGGAGACATATCACTGGGAAGAACTCTATTTCTTTAAGTATTTCCTTAGGCTAATGAAAAATTAGAAGTGAATGTAGAACCATAAAGGAGGATATAGAGTCTATTGTAAAACGCACGCCTGTTAATTAAGATGAAAATGATGTTTGGTCTGGGTCAGGTTGTTTTCATGCAGCGTTTTGTAGATTGTTTTTCTTGGGGCACCAGCAGATCCCACCAAGTGTAAGAACATCATGAAAACTCTGCGAATGGCTACTGCAAGCATTAGTCACACTGAAAGTTCACTATCGCTGAGCATCAGGGTTCTCCTTATGGATCTGATAACTGAAGTTGGCAAGCACAAAAGTGGCTTCTAACTTAGAAAGAAGAGAAAGTTTAGAACTTCTAAAACTGAGGATATGACTCAATGAGTAAAGTGCTTCCTATTCAATCAGGAGAGTCTAAGGTAGAGTTACTGGCTCCCATATAAATCCCAGTGTGATAGCAGAGCCACTGGGAAGCCAAGACATGATTTAGCTGGCTAGGGAACCCTGCTGAAGAAATGAGGTATGCATCAAATAACGAGAGACTTGTTTCAGAAGGATCTGAAAATAAATCTAAAATAACACCTGTGAACGCATGTGTGCCTGCACCTGCATGTACACGTACATTCATTCACCACACACACACACACACACACACACACACACACACACACTTACACTACATTCTTTGAGGAATAAAACTTTTCGGCATCTTCCATCAGAATAAATAATTCAGCAGAAGATGGCTTTGAGAAGTTGACTCTTGTTCAAGTTCTTTCAAATGGTTATTATCTAGATGTTAGCAAGCTTGCACTGGAGTATTTCTTTAAAGTCTGACCCCTGGGGGATATGCATGTTTCTCTAAATTGTGATAACAGCTTCATGGGGAACTCCTGTACTGCTGCAGTTTCCTCCTGGAGACTTTGCTAAGGCACACTTAAGGAAGCTGTGATGTTTTGTGGTTTGCAGAATCTTATATGAAGGGAGGTTCAGCAAAATAAATACGTATGTAAGTAAAAAATCCCTGTACAATAATGTACTATAAGGCCTATTACATTTCACAAAATGCAAAGATTGCTATGTTTTAAAATCTTTCAGCTGTTCTCTCTGTAACTAAAACCTAATGGCATTTTGGTTTGTGGGAGTTTGGATTTGATATTTCCTAACCCATGGGCAAGATTCAAATATTGATATGGAAAACTACTTACTTAAAGTGTGGATTAGGGTAAAATGTTCATATTTGCTTCTTTCCTGCATTACAATTTTACATAGATACATTGTAGTCTCATTGACAATATATGCTTTTGGTACTTAAAATATCTTCGCTGTTTTAACAATGGTCTTTTTCTAGGGAAACCTATTAACCACAGATATGTGACTTTTCCGTTGTAACTGAAGCTGAATCTGACAGTTTTGTGTTGTGATACGTGTTACGTTTTGTTTCTTAAACATATATGGGCCCTGGTAAGATAAGAAATTAGTAAGCATGTCTTTTATGGTTTATAAAACTCTACCATTGATAACATCCCTAGGGCTCCTGTAAAATAAATTTAATTGTTTCATATTCTGTCATTTAAACTGGATCAGAAGAGATATGTGTAAGTGGATCATGAAAACATATTTGTAAATACTGTGACAATTTTAAATACCATTTAAATAACATGCATAAACACCTCTGATGGTGGAGTCTTTCTTCCATTAGGAAATTCTCATCCATTTGTATCTACAAATGGATGTATGTCTTGTACATAGGTCTGATAATCTTTTGTTGTCTGATAACTTATATCTTAGTTCAGGTTTCTCTTGCTGTGAAGAGACTCTGTAACAATGGCATCTCTTACAAAGCAACTAATTAGTTGGTGGTGAGTTATAGTTCAGAGGTTTAGTCCATTATCATTGTGAAGGGAAGCATGTGACACACAGGCAGACAAATTGATGGAAAACGAGCTGAGAGTTCTGCATCTGGACCTGCAGGCAGCAGAAAGGGGACTGTGAACCACTGGCCTAGCTTGAGCATCTGAGACCTTAAAGTCTATAGTGACACATTTCCTCCAACAAAGCCACACCTGCTCCAGCCAGGCCACATCTCCTAATAATGTAACTACCTATGAGTCTATATGGGTGTTGTTGTTGTTGCTATTTTTTAATAGTTTCCTTCTGTCTTTCTTTTATTCTTTCCTTTCCTATTTATAATTCAAATTATTTATTTATGTCCCAAACACTGCCCCCTCCCAGTGGTTCCCTCTTGCAAAGAACACCCCCTTCTCCTTTGAGCTGAGAGCTCTGCATCTGGATCTGCAGGCAGCAGGCAGAGACTGAACCACTGGCCTGGCTTGAGCATCTGAGACATCAAAATCTGCCCAGAGTGACAAACATCCTTCAATAAAGCCACATCTCCAGCAACACCGTGCTTTCTAAGAGTGCCACTCCCTGTAAGCCTATAAGGGCCATTTTCTATCAAACCACCACAGCTGGCATTAGAATCACATACATTTATAAAGAAAGATTCCCCTTGCAAGGGATGGAAACTCAGAGGGTGGATAAAGATTTACTTTTAGGAAATTGAACTTCTTGTATGTCTTTACATAGGTCTGATAATCTTTTGTTGTTGTTTGGTGTGCACGTGTTTGTGTCTCTGTGTGTGTGTGTGTGTGTGTGTGTGTGTGTGTGTGTTGTGTGCATCTGTATAGGTTTGCAACATTCCACAGTGTGCCTATAGAGATCAGAGGATAGTTTGCAGGAATTACTGTTCTCCTTCTCTTTGTGAGTTCTGGTGATGGAACTCAGGTCCTCAGGCTTGGTGGCAAGCATCTTTTCCTCTGAGGCATCTCACTTGCTCACACTCATCAAGTCCTGCTCCTCTTTCCTGCCTCTCTTGAAATTATAAACATATGAACTGTTCTCTGTAATGTTGCCAGATTGACAGCTGATGATGTGAGGATTTTCCTTTTTTCCATCATTTAGTGAGCATATTCTGGGAGCAGTGCATTATAAACTTGTTCTGATTTTTCTAAGTTTAACATAATATTAACATATGCACACATATACGCCTATACACATACATATATGCAAACTCACATACATATACACACATATACTCATACACTCATCCACATTCACACTGACATTCACATTTAACACTTATTTATATATAATCATACATAGAGATATATAGACTTGCATGCACACACTCACACATATGGGAACATACACATACACACAAATAGATATGCACATAGATTTATACATTCAGACTCACATACACATAATTAAACACACAAGTGTTCAAAACCACTTATTTTCTCTGTTTGTATGTATGTGAACAAGTGTGTGTGTGTGTGTGTGTGTGTGTGTGTGTGTGTGTGTGTCTGTCTGTCTGTCTGTCTGTCTGTGTGTCTGTGAGAGATTATGGGTGAATGCATTACCTCTGCTTCTCCCCAAGACCATCTAGGTTACTAATTCCTTCACCTCTCACTCTCCTTAGTTCTTATTGGACTCTCTCTTTCCAAAACTGGTTAAAATGCAGCATCTCCCTCCCACCTTTATGCCATAAGAGCTCATCACCAGTCACTTTTCCCTTCTGAAGAACTACTCTTGCCTGTGGCTCAGTTGGCATCACTGCATATTCAAGACCATCAGCTGCATTTGACCTTCTTTCTTTCATTTCTTTCTTTTTGGTTTTTGTGGGTTTGTTTGTTTGTCTGTTTTGTTGTGTAGCTCTTCCTATCCTGGAACTTGCTGTGTTGACCAGGCTGTCCTGGAACTCAGGGATTCCTCTGCCTCCTTGTCACAATTTTATAGCCTCCACTCTGTTCAATAGTTGAGTTCTGTATCCAATACCAACCTTCTTATTCTTCACAGTGTCTCAGATAGGTACTATTATCTCTTTTATTGATGAATATTACTGATAAAGAAAGTAAACTGCTTATGGAGTCCAAAGCACAGGTTGCAGATGCTGGGTCTGAGGCCAGTGCAGGCAATGACCCCAGCTCTTACACTTGTTTGTTTTCTACTTGAAGCATGAGGTTAACAAGCAAGAGCATGTGTGGTTTAGGACAGAGATTTGGAGTTCTGACATGGACAATATGCCTTCATGTGCCTAACTCTCCTACCCCTTCCCATTTTGCCCCAGTCTATCTCTCTTGGCATCCTTTTCCCACAAACTTTACCCCATCTCTAAACATACAGTTCTACCTAGTTTCTATTTTCATGCAGAATCTTGATCTTCCTGTGCTCTTTGGGTAATTAGCCTGCTTTCCCTACTTATCTGCTGTGTTTACTGGGTGTGGTAATCAAGCATAGATTTCTATTTTGAGTTCACAGCTCTCTCCTGAGCCTTCAGATCTCTTTGCAGCTATTCCCTAGATGTGAGCACCCATGGGCTTCCCAAATTCAGTTCAGCTAAAATCAAACTTATTTTGTCCCTGGTTGTCATATCATCTTGTACTTCAATTTTAGTGGATGCCTGTACTGCTAGCCTTATGAGTACAGCCCTGAAGTCAGGTGGTCTAAGCTCTTTCATATATTGTATTAATTATATTATATTATATTTTACATTTTATAAGCTGCTGTTGATATCACGGTGCTTAAATATGTTCCTCACATTTCTCTTTTCCCTAGTCTCATTCATATATATATATATATATATATATATATATATATATATATATATATATATTCTTGCATGAGTAGCTTGGTGTGTATCACATATGCAGAAATGTGAAAAAGCCAGAAATTGACATTGGGTCCCATCAAAATAGAATTACAGGTAGTTGCATCCCAACATGTGGTTATTGGGATCAGAAACCTGCTCCTTTGCAGGACCAGCACAATCTCTGTTTGTTTGTTTGTTTGTTTGTTTTAGCAACAAGGTTTCTCTGTATAGCCCTGGCTGTCCTGAAACTCACTCTGTAGACCTCACTGGCCTGGAACTCAGAAATTCACCTGCCTCTGCCTCCCAAGTGCTGGGATTAAAGGCAGGTGACACAAATTCCTGGGGACCAGCATAGTCCCTTAACTGACCATATTTTCTATGCCCTCTTCATCAGTCTTAAATATCGTCTACTTTCTTCATGTAGACTTTGTTCACTTCCAGAACTTTTCTAAGAATACTTGACTGGCTTTTCTCCCTTATGTTACTTAAATTCAGTCTACCTTGTAGACAGTCCTTGGCTTACCATAAATTGAATTTTAAAATTCAGCTTTGTTAACTCTGTGTGTGTGTGTGTGTGTGTGTGTGTGTGTGTGTGTGTGTGTATTTGTGGGTGCATGCACCTATTGGCATGCAGTTCCCTAGAGAAGGCAGAAGATGGTACTGGATACCTTAGAGCCAAAGTTATATAGGCAGTTATGAGCTATAAGCTGTAGAGTGTGCTTGCTGGAAACTAAAGTCCCTTCCTCTGGAAGAACATTGAATATTCAGTCTTAACCACTTAGCAATCTCTTGTCAAAGATTGACTTCATGACTTAAAAACTTTAAAATGATAGGAAATTATTTTTTGTCTATAGAATTTCTGCTTTGAAGTTTAGATTTTTTAAGACTTTCTGCCTTGTCACATGAGATACAATCTTCTCTTATAGTGCTGGGCAGTGGCACCAACTTCTGGCCTCCATGTGATTTTGGTATTTGAGAGCAGCCTGTATTTTATGTTGTGCTGTGTTGCTAAGCTCTGATGTTAGGAAGTTAAGGAGTGTTTTATTTCATTTATAGTAGATTAAATCAGATGTAACTTCATCCTGAGGAAAAGAGTAGCTACATCATTGAAATTTTCATACTCGACCTATTAATCTGACTCCAGATTGCTTTTCTTGAATATGCTCACTCTGCTCTCCCTCCAGCCCTGAATGGGATTTCTCATGATCCAGGAGCCAGCTACTTTCACAGCCTCATCACTTACTAGGACCCCTCTTAGCCTAAGAGCGCAGTTCTCCTATGCAGTGTGATGCATTTCTCTCTAATTCTTACATACCCCTCCTTCTCACTCCATGGGGAACTTTATTCCTACTTCTAGACCTAGTTGGACTGTTCTCACTTTGAGGAAACCTATGATTGTTATCCTTCATTTATTCTCAAGTCAGTTGTTTTCATTTGTTAATGGGGGGAGTCATAAAAGATAACTGTAACTCCTTGAATCATACAGATGCTGTGTACATTCCTACATCTAGCACATACAGGTCAACATGTGAAACCTAAGTATTTAGCGAATATTTGTATGAAATTTAGAGCCAAGTCAAGGTGTAGAACTTAAGGATTTAGTGAATATTTATATGGATTTACAGAAGCCAAGTGCTTCCAGATTCTGAAGGTGAGTGAGTATTTGCCACGGAACTCAGAATAAAGGCTGGAGAACACTGCTATAACAGAAAAAAGACCAAATGATATGATGTACAAGGTTGTTGTGTAAAAGGAAGAAAGCAAGTAGAGCCTGATGCTCTCTATACAAACACAAAAGGTGCTATGGAAAAGATGAAAAGGGTATCATCAAGCTTTGTTGACTGGGGTACCTGGAGCCTGATGCTGGAACAACAGATATAATAGGGTGACACCAAGAAAGCAAGTCCTGAGTAGCAGACGTTACCAGAAGCAGCAGGGAGAATAGAAGCAATACCAGAAGAAAATGCTTGCAGAGGGTTTGCCCTTTTCTGCTACATAGTGACTAGTCAAAGTTCCCATTTCTCTTTAAATCTCCCCTGAAAAGTGCAGTAAGGTCAACATGAATACTCTTGAAATGTGGTCTTTTATAGAAACACTGTTGACAATATCTGATATCCTGCACATAGGGTGCTACACTTCTCTCGGCCTTGTCTTTCAGAAACTATATGTTAAAGAGATGTCTGAGGAAAAATGGTCTAAGTAAAACCTGAGGACATTCATGTTCAGGAGGGCAACATGGTCCACAGCTCGTACTGTTGGTAGCCTGAGGCTGATCATCCTTGCTTTCCACTGGGCTGCAGAGACTATCATCCTAAGGTGGCTTTTCATATATTAGTTAGTTATCATGTACATGTCATATGTTGTAAGGTGAATAATCTTGCTGTGCTAAACACCCTGTGTATTCCAACATCTCCTCTCAGTCTTCCCCAAATGCCTGTTCTCTTTTACTGTGTAAATATCAAACAGTTGAACAGTTGTAACCTTTTCAGACTAATCTCTTCATAGGATGCATGTGGCATTGTTTTGTTTTGTTTTGGTTGTTGTTTTTGTTTGTTTGTTTTGTTTTGGTTGTTGTTTTTGTTTGTTTGTTTCAGGTCTTTTCCTGGCTTGATAGCTTATTCCTGCTTAATGCTGAATATTATTCCTTTGTCTGGATGTGCATGCTTTTTCATTCACTGATAAAATGATGGATATATTGGTGACATTCAGGTTTCTAAAGTTATGAGCCCATTAGAAGAACGGTACATTGAGGATTTTTTTTATCACACAGTTTGAATTCTTATAAGTAAACACCAAGAATTGTGGCTACTGGTTCAATATGAGTACATATTAGAAAATGATTTGTTTTATAAAAAAATTAGCCGGGCGTGGTGGCGCATGCCTTTAATCCCAGCACTCGGGAGGCAGAGGCAGGCGGATTTCTGAGTTCGAGGCCAGCCTGGTCTACAAAATGAGTTCCAGGACAGCCAGGACTATACAGAGAAACCCTGTCTCGAAAAACAAAACAAACAAACAAACAAAAAAAATTACTGTGATAAACAAAGATCCTCACTTCATAAGAAGAGCACCGAAGCCTCAGTGTATATCAGCCTAACAGTAGGTATGCTGAGTACACAAGAGGAAGGTCTTTATAACCCTGAATGCGTGGCCCTTTCTCCCTTTCCTTACTACTTATCAGAAGAGTGTGGTCTGACTATCTAGATCTTATCTTTTTTACTATAGCTTCCACCTGTATTTTTATTAACTAAATGTGTGCTCACCTATTCTTTTCACGTTCTGTTGACTCAACTTATCTGGTCATGATCTTGCAGGCAGGCTTGGCTGTTAGTAATTTTCTATGGCAAACTTTGTAGTTGAGGCATGGTATCTTAGCAGGCTGTCAGCAGGTTTCCAGTGTTTTCCTATTTATATAGACTTAATCTGGATCGTGGCATCTTTGTAAATGAACCACCAGGTTTTATCCCTTACACTATTAAGCTAGTTTCCTAAATAGTTGCATTGGTTTTCATTCTTTCACTGAATGTGGACTTTTCATGTTCCGCATCCTCACCCACATTTATGTTGTTTTATAATTTGCTTACTTTAGTCAGTGTGAATATTTACATTGTTGTTTTAATTTTCGGACAAGGTGTAGAATCTCTCTGTATGGTAACTCACAATCTGTATCTTTTGGAGATCTCCAGCCTGTTTTCCCATCAAACTATGCATCTACTTATTGTTGACTATTAAGAATTCTTTGTGTGTTTTAGATAACAGTTTTTTTATCAGATGTGTCTTCCCTGAATAATTTTTTTCTCAGTATGTGTCTATTTCCTCATGTGTCTATACTTTTCACAGAGCAGAAGTTTGTTGTTTATTCCAGCATCTTGATTTAGTTTTTGTGATATGTGCCTTGTTTTTATCTAAAAACACATTGTTGTGTCCAAACTTATCCATATTCCTTCCTATGTCACCCTCTTGGAAGTTTCTGGTTTTACATAATATATTTATATCTATAGTGAAAGGCCTAGCAAGCTGATTTCAGTCAAATTTTGAAGATATAAATTTTGTATTTTGATATTTTTAGCATATGCCATTCTAAGTGCTTAGCTCCATTTGTAGAAAAGATAAACCTTACTCATTTTTGTGCCTTGTCAGTGATTATTTTACTTATGTATATATTGGATTTGGTCTCTCTATTCTGTATATTAGTTTATGCTTTTGTTTTTTGACTAGTATCATGTTGATTTGATTACCATAGCTTCATAGTAACTCTTGAAATCAGAGATGATCATTATTTCTACTTCATTCTTATTTAACATTGAGTCGACCATTTTGAGTCTGAAACATGTTTAAAATTTCATTATAGTCATATGTAAAAGAAATCTATAAATATTAAGGCTATATACAAACATTGATAAATATTCACTCTAGTATTCTATGTACACTATGCTACTGAAAATAAGTACTTAGCAACTTTTATTAATGAGTTATACACAGAACTAAATTTCATTTTACAATTGGATTACTAAAATTTCCCTATTAATTTATGATAGTGTTAATTTTGTTTGCAGCAAGGGTATTCTGACACCATGGATAAACAGAATCATATATTCAAGCCCCATGACTAAAGCCAGCATTTTTTTAAATAAAACAAGAAAATATTAGTAGTTTAAAAAGTGGGAAGGGGAAATGTAATTGGATTTTGTAAAACAGAAAATCAATGTAAAAAAATCTGTGAAATTTTAAAGAAAAATATTTGCAAAGGAATTGGTGCAATTTTATGTTCAGAAACAAAGTTCCCTTGCTAACTTCCCTTCTACTTCTTTAATTAGTGCATGCCAAACTAACCAGTGGTTGCAAATCCTAGCATATCTTAGAAGAAGCAACTCTACGCCTATGATGTTTACTTTAGTTGTCAACCTGAAGCAATCTAGAATCATATGAGAAGAGAATGTCCTTGAGGAATTGCTCAGGTTGTGCTGTAGAATATTATCTTGCTTATTTTAATTAAGGTGGGAAAACCTGTACACTATGGGTAGCATCATTTCTTAAGTAGGAAACCCTGGAATATGTAAAAGTGAAGAGATCTAGTTGAACGTGCATATGCTATTTATTGCTCCTGAGTTAATTATGTCCAGTTCTCCACATTTTAGAGTGAATACCCAAGAGGCAAATGAGTCCGTTATACCAGTAACTATCAATATATATGTAAAAAAGCAGTGTGGAGAATATTCAAGCAATAGATGAAAGGGGTGGCCAAACATACAGAACTACAACTGTATACATTAAACTTGACTAATATTAAAATAAATGTAAATAACAATTATATGCTATTTAAGACTTTTAGTTAAGTCTGAACAGACTATAGGTACATGTACTAAATTGACTGCATTAATTTGGCTGTTGTAACAGGATGCCATAAGTTATATGATTTCGCCAACACAGAATGATTTTAGTCAGGCCAGGAAGGTGGAAAGTCCAAGACCAAGACATGAGAGGATTCAGTATCTGGCAAGAACATTCCCTGACTTGCCAATGGGTATTTCCCCATTGATCTTCATGGGAGAGATAAGAAAATAATACAGATGATTTCTGTTTGTTTTCTTCCTTATAAAGCTGCCAATCATATTTCTGAGTGCTGCAATGTATGACATTTGCCTACAATGGTCCTACCTCACATTGAAATTAGAATGTTTAAAGTGATCCATTCAGTCAGTTTCAATGTGCAAGCCATGTATGTATGCCTATATACAAATATATCCAACATTCCTATCAGTTTCAGAGGATAAGGATACAATAGTTCACATTGCTTTACAGAAATGTAAATTTACAAATTATCATGGGAAGAATTTTGATAAAAATATTAAAATTGGCTTTTATCACAAGGTGATATGCAGCATTTATCTGTAAGACACTTGTAAAGGTTGTCTTCCCAGTGGCAGTCTTTACAATGAAGACTTGACAAGCATGTGACTCATTAAAGTCATGGATAAGAAACAGAGGGTTGTAAGATGGCCAGATTAGTGTGACAGAAAGCAAAATCCTCCAAGAAGGTGAATCTGGAACATAGGTGTCCCTCCGAATTTTATGCCTCTGAGCCTGGAGATCTGCCTTACATCCACTCCCACTGTCATCAGAATGAGGAATGAGGACCCCCAAATGTTTAACATCCTCTAGTGTAAGGCAAGGGGAGTCCCATATGCACTGAGATCCCTTCTTACCCAATTCAGAATTGTCTTCTAGAAAATAATTGTGGGAAGGATGTGGGGCTATGGAGTGGGTAGCTACCTTGTGCACTGTTTATAAGACTGTCAAGTAGTCCAGTCATTATGGAAATCAGAAGAGTGGCTCCTCAGAAATATAGACCCGTCATGAGATTCCACTATACCTTTCCTACTTGCATATCTGGAGACTCCAAGTCAGCATACAGAACATCCTCCCATATTCCATGTCCACTGAGACCTTATTTGTAATAGAGAAGTTATAGAATCAGCCTATATGCCAATTACTGTGTGAGTGGGTAAAGTAGATATGATAATATGTCCACTAGGGAGTATGTTTTGAAAAAATAAACACAAAATTGTGTAGTTTGTGGGGAAATGGATAGATCTAGTTGCCATAGTAAAAGAAAACTGGCAGACGTGGAAAGGTAAGCAGTGCTTGTTTTCTCTGCTGGATGAATCTCAGACATGGATAAGACATGGAATAGAAAGGAACCTACAATGGGAGTTGATTGGGGGAAGAGAACAGGGGAAACAGGAATGAATTTGATTAAAGTACACAATATGCATGCATGTGAACATCTTCATGACACCTATTAAAAGGTATCCTCCTCATATTAAAATAAGAACACTATGGAAAGTGAGCTCATTCAAACTATTTTAATATCATTATATGAAAATTACTATCACAGTATGAAACACACTATATAAATTCTTCATGTTAAAAGACTTACAGCACAGAATTTCTGTGAGTTCATCAAACAATTAGAACCTTATAAGGTACTTGGGAAATAAATGGTAAAAACAGTTTGAGAACAGTTGGTGAGCTTCTTAATAATTAAAAAATCCTCTGACATATGTCATACCAAGACTTTAATATGAATATTTATAGCAACTTTGTTTATCACAGTCAAACAGAAGAATGATCCTAAAGATCACCAACAGATGCATTAAATGAATAAATGCATTAAATGAATAAATGCATATGGCACACCACAGGATTCTCTGGATTTAAAGAGGAGCACTGCTCATACATACAGCATAGATGGCTCTCCTGACAGTTGTTCAGAATGAAAGAAGGTAGATAAAAATATTTACCAGTTTCTCTCATTTGTACAAAACATCAGTGAGAGCAACTCCTGATAGAAAGTGCATGAGAAGTTGCCTGAGAAGCAAAGACAAGATGTGACTGAACAATGCTGAAGCAGGGCGAGTCTTCTATGCTTCACTCACTTATTCATTCCCCCCACCCCTCATATAACTCACTGAATCCAGTTCTTGCTCATGGATATGAGGCTGTGTGCTGGGGCATGAGCATCCTCTTTGGGGCAGCACCTCTAAGGAGCAGTGAATCTTTTCTCTCTAGCAGCCATTCAACTCCATGCTTCCTAAGCTGGGGTTGCAGCCTTAGAAACCCCCGCCACAACTGCACTCGGCTGGAATTTTACCCAGCTGTATCCTGAGCACTTACACTCAGCCACTTTGAGTTCCTGTGTGTAACAGCCAGGTCCTGTCCAGAAGACAGCATCTCCGGTCACTCTTTCCCACCCTCCAGCTCCGTGTTTTCCTTCCTCCCCTTGCATCATGCTCTGTGAACTTTGACATGCAGGAGATTATTCTTAGAGCTGTCCCAACAATGCTACTCACTTAGCACTAGGACAAATTATGAGTCATCATATAATATTTTCATTTAAAGAAGACACTGCTAGCTATTCCCAATGAATACATAAATGTCATCAAATTGTTGGAGGTAATCTATTATACAACTATAAGGCATTGGATGCTACTTATTCCAACCCTAGAATGACATTCCTTAGATTTGTTTTATTACAAGCCAGTTTTCAGTTACACTCTTTGTAAACTTTGAGAATGTAGGTATAGTTTTGCTGTTTTTGTTATTTGGTATGTNCTATTCCCAATGAATACATAAATGTCATCAAATTGTTGGAGGTAATCTATTATACAACTATAAGGCATTGGATGCTACTTATTCCAACCCTAGAATGACATTCCTTAGATTTGTTTTATTACAAGCCAGTTTTCAGTTACACTCTTTGTAAACTTTGAGAATGTAGGTATAGTTTTGCTGTTTTTGTTATTTGGTATGTATGTCAAGGTTCCTTTTTGGTTTTGAGCACATTTTAGAGGGGCTTCTGCTGCTTTCTGTCAGGAGTCTGTAGAGGGAAATGTTTGAACATAGTAATAAAGTAATAATGGTTGTGTCAGATCAACTGTGCCCAAAGCAAACATAGTATGTTTGCTCCTGTCTTTCAGGAAATGTATCTTGCCTTTCTATGTCAAATATTTTGAATAGGAACTAAAGCCAAGATGGTAGATAGAAATTGTAACTAATAGTAATTGGATTTAGTGAGGCTTCACCATATACTACTGTGTGTGTGTGTGTGTGTGTGTGTGTGTGTGTGTGTGTGTGCATGCATATCTGTGTGTATATCTACATACATATGCTTGTGTAAATGCACATATATATGTGTACACATATATGTAATGGGTAGAAAGAGCTAGGGAGAAGTGCTGTGAAATTATATTATCTGGGCAAGGCACTGCAGTGTTTCATGAACTCCTAGAGACAGTAGAAGCCTGCTCTGGATCTGCACAATAATGGGTTAGGCATGGCTGAAGGACAAGCTCTCAAGTCTGAGGTGTTTGCTACTAACAGAGGAGAGAAAGTCATTGTCTTCAATTTCATATCTACTGATAAACCCACTATGTTGCTTGGATAGATACAATCCAGTAGGCACACAGATTGTCCTGTTTAAACAAGATGGTCTTAAAAGAAATCCTAAAACTGTAAGCCTGGGAAAGAGCTGGTTGGGAGGACAGGGTATTAATTAAAATGGGAGGAAAATAGGAAAACATTGTGAAAGAGAGTGATCAGAATTATATGAAGTTGTCAAAGAAAGAACATAATTAATAATAATCATAAAATAAAATACACCATCATGCCTGGCATTGTTAAAACATGGTTTCTGGGATTCAAACTCAGACTTTGCTGACTGACCTATCTTGCCAGCCCTGCCACATTCTTGGTAAGTGGTATGTGTATGTTACCTAATTTGATGTCCACAACAAATTCATGATGTCAGTTCTATTGTGCTTACTTTAGAGCTGGGCAGTGAGATACAGTGTGGTCAGTTAGTTTCTCTCAATCAGCATGCTGACTTAGGCAGAGTCTGGTGCAAACAAGAATGGACACTGGGATTCCATAGTGTGCACTCTGAAATCTAGGACCATTGCTGTTCATCAGCAAGTTGACTTTTACACAGATGTATTATTTATAGAACTGAGCTGTTTATTTTTGAAATATCACATTTTAATGTAAAAAAAAAGATGAACTGGTATATGCCAAATACCACTTTCACCTTATTTTTTAAAAAATATACTTAGGAAATACAAAATTCTACTTACTATAAACTTCATTAAATTATTGTAACACAGAGAAATACTAAATTCAGTTTAAACAGGCAATAACATTTTAAAAAATATTATAACAAGTCAGTTTTTTTCTTTTTTATGAAAGATGTGGCCATAGATAAATTGAAGTTATGAATAAAATACACAGTTATGTAATTGCTATACAGATGTTGAGTATGCAGCATTAATAAGCAAGCTCGATGTTAAAGGCTCGATGTTAAAGGCTGTGTGTCCTCTGTTTTTGTGTTATGTCATGTTTGTTTACAGTGAAATGAAAACATAGTGTCATAAAACAGCTGTGACTCCCAAAACAAATTTTGCTTGTTTGATTAGTTGGCACGAATACTCATAAAACACTTTCTATTATTTATATTTCTGTTGTTTCAAGAAATTATTAAAATATTAGATATGAATACATAACAATTTTGTGTCAATTTCAGAGGCTGTTTTCCCCCCTAGCAAGTAAATAATTATAACTTGGTGGGTTCTGGATGATACTCAACTTGGGGCTTTCTTAAATAAAATGAGTAAGATAAAAATGAAAGATAAGTCAAAATGTTAATATAGGTTTAGATAAGTTTGTGTAGTTGCAAATTTTTATAGTTGATAAAACTACAATGTCTGAAATTCAGCAAATTTCCAATACCTAACTTCCTCACAGTAGTTTTTTCTCTATTATGTTTGCATACATGTGTGAGAAATGGGAGAAGGGAAGAAACAGGGACAGAAAGTATGTATGTACCACATGGGCACAGGGAAGGCAGAGGAGAATCTTGGGTCTTGGTCCTCTTCTTCCACATTGAATAGTCTCTTAGTGTTCACTGCTGTATAGTCCGGGCTAGCCGATCCATTGCCTTCAGGGATACTGCCTTGCTTCCTCTGTCATCCTATGTTAATTTTGAGAATACAGGCACTCCAACTGTGTCTGAAGTGATGTGAATTCTTATGTCCATGCTCCAATCCTTAGCTTTATATACTAAACACTTTACCTCTTCAACCATCTCCTCAGCCTTCTAATTTCTTTTATGCAAATCTGTGAGTTACCTCGTTATATGAAAATTTTTTGTTTTCTCCAGGAAAACAACTGGATGATAAATGGCCCTCCAGTCTTTCCTCTGGCATGGTTGACTAAGAATTGCGCATGGTATCTGTGCACATAATCATTACTTGTATAGAAAAACATCTTTCTGAATGGCATTATTATTAATTTATGTAAATTTTATGAAGTTGTTTTCAAATTTGAAGAAGACGCTTAAGTTTCTTCCATTATGTGAACTGTTAAATTTGTTAGACTTTCAGGTTGTTCCTGGTCAGTGACTGTCCCTACATATGTGAAGTGTTAAATTTGTTAGGATTTCAGGTTGTTCTTGGACAGTGACTGTCCCTACACATCCTAAATCTATGCCACACTGCAGTTAACTTTGTCAATCAGAAAGTCAATGTTGCACTTTCTTTGATATTTGTTGATGCCAATATCCTATACAAAATCATACTAAAATTTAATATTTTGTGCTATTCATATACTCGGTGTTCTACTTTATTAGATTATTAAGTAATCAAAGTGCTTATTTATAACAGTTATAAACTCAGCTTTAGTATAATTGTAAACAAATTTGGTATAATTCATTTCTAAATGTCAGAGTGATTTTTCTCCTGATTTCATTATTCATATTCATCATGTTGTGCAACTATTAAGTTTTCTTCCAGTATTTCTTTGAGTTTTGGGGGGAAATGCATTCAAGGATTATTAACAGAGTTTGAACTTTCTTCATAGACTAATTGAGAGTCCATAATGGCTCTCTTTCTGGATTAGACCATTCCAAGATTTAAATTACAAGGGAATCCTTGAGATTTATTATTCCATTCCTATCAAAAAGTAGTATAGGCTAGCATACATGTGCAGCCACATATCTTGTCTTGTGGTAGAGATTCCTCACAGGGGACAGACATTTGAGTGGCAACTATCCCAACATGCAAAGCATTTTTGCATCTTATATTTGGGGAAATTTCTCCAGACCGTTCTCTAGCTTTATGTACGTTAAAGGTTGCTTCTATTGTCTATGTGCAAACTTCTGTAAGGCATCCGAACAACATTGTAAGGTCTGTTTATGTCTCTTGCTAACCATCAAGAGAGAATTGTTGGAAGTCTAGAAGCTATAGCTATGCCATGAATCGTGTGTGTGTGTGTGTGTGTGTGTGTGTGTGTGTGTTTGTGCATAATTTGTGGAGATAAAAATATTCCATGAAACCCCATAATCATATCCCAAAATTAAGTTCTCCTTATATTGAGTCACTTTGGCCTTGTCATGATCTGACATTCTATAAAGAAAGTCTTACAGTTAAGATAGTTAATAGGAAACGTGTGTGTGTGTGTGTGTGTGTGTGTGTGTGTGTGTGTAAACCCCTATGACTGCATCAATGCTGTACACCAGAACTTGAGTTAAGAGTTTCGGTTTTGGTGACTTTATATGAGATGGATCCCCAGGTGGGGCAGTCTCTGGATGCTCTTTCCTTCCGTCTCTGCTCCACACTTTGTCGGTGTATCTCTTTCCATGGGTATTTGTTCTCTCTTCTTGAGCTTCATTTGGTCTATGAATTGTTTCTTGGGTATTCTGAGCATCTGTGCTAATATCCCAAATACAACCACAAAACCTGGACACTATTGTGAATGCCAACAAGTGCTTGCTGACAGGAGACTGATATATCTGTCTCCTGAGAGGCTCTCCCAGTGCCTGACAAATACAGAGGTGCATGTTCTCAGCCAACCATTGGACTGAGCACAAGGTCCCCAATGGAGGAGCTAGAGAAAGGACCGAAGGAACTACAGGAGCTTATAGCCCCATGGGAGAAATAACAATATGAACCAACCAGAACCCTCCCAGAGCTCCCAGAGACTAAATCACCAACAAAAGATTACACATGGAAGGACCCATGGCTCCAGCTGCATATGTTTCAGAGGATGGCCTTGTTGGATATCAATCGGGGGAGAGGCCCTTGGTCCTATGAAGGTTCGATGTCTCAATATAGGGAATGCCAAGGCAGGGAAGCAGGAGTGGGTTGGTGATCAGGGGTGGGGGGATGGGATAGGGAGTTTTTGGAGGGGAAACCAGGAAAGGGGATAACATTTGATATATAAATAACGAAAATATCTAATAAAAAAAGAGTTTGGGTTTTATATCTTGAAACCATTTTCCATCCTCCTCTTCAAAGAGCCGCCTAGGTGACTTCCCTGTACTATTCTTGTCTGAATTACAAATCATAAGACATGGATAGGGAGTTAGCTTTGCCCCACACAGCACCATCATTAATCACAGATCATGGCTGTATACTCACTCCCCTGAAGTCCCAGTGTTCAGGAAGATAGACATGAAGAATAACTGGAGTTTTCTGGATGTTAGTCTAGCTTCAGATGCAATGAGAGTTGCTTTCTCAAGGGAATAAAGACAGACACAATAGTGCAGAACTTCTTTTTTTTTTCAATTTTTATTAGATGTTTTCTTCATTTACATTCCAAATGTTATTCTGAAAGTCCCCTAAACCCTCCCCCATCCCCCCCCGTGCTCCCCTACCCACCCACTCCCACATCTTGGCCCTGTTCCCCTGTACTAGGGCATATAAAGTTTGCATGACCAAGGGGCCTCTCTTCTCAATGATGGCCAACTAGGTCATCTTCTGCTATATATGGAGCTAGAGACATGAGCTCTGGGGGTACTGGTTAGTTCATATTGTTCTTCCACCTAGAGGGTTGGAGACCCCTTCAGCTTCTAGCTACTCCCTTGGGAACCCTGTGTTCCATCTAATAGCTGACTGTGAACATCAACTTCTGTGTTTGCCAGGATCCTGCATTACCTCTCCTGGGCATATATCCAGAAGATGTTCCAACTGGTAATAAGGACACATGCACCACTATGTTCATAGCAGCCTTATTTATAATACCCAGAAGCTGGAAAGAACCCAGGTGTTCCTCAACAGAGGAATGGATATAGAAATTATGGTACATTTATACAATGGAGTACTACTCAGCTATTTAAAACAATGAATTTATGAAATTCCTAGGCAAATGGATGGATCTGGAGGGCATCATCCTGAGTGAGGTAACCTAATCACAAAAGAACTCACATAACATGTACTCACTGATAAGTGGATATTAGCCCAGAAACCTAGATTACCCAAGATACAATTTGCTAAACACATGAAACTCAAGAAGAATGAAGATCAAAGTGTGGACACTTCGCCCCTTCTTAGAATTAGGAACAAAGCGCACATTGAAGGAGTTACAGAGATCAAGTGTGGAGCTGAAACAAAAGGATGGACGAACCAGTGACTGCTGCAGCCAGGGATCCATCCCATAATCAGCCACCTAATATAGACACTATTGTATATGCCAGCAAGATATTGCTGAAAGAGCCCTGATATAGCTGTCTCGAGTGCAGAACTTCTAATATCCTTTCCTGTCTTCCATAGGGGCATGGCACATGTACACTCTCATAAACAAATGGCACACACTAATAATCAAGTAAATACTTGAACTCAGTGAAGCAGGCTAGAATTTGCAGACTTCTCAATGTTTCATTGATATGTTAATATAATAAAAAAGGAATGAAAACAAACAAACGAACCAACAAAACCCCGAAATGTTTCTGGCCCATGGAGCACAACCCCTCCATTCCCGAACCATGTTAGCTATGTGGTTGAATGGTCAGCCCTGAGCTGGGAAGCTATGAGAACAGAATATCAACAGTAACTGATCATAGACGTAACACAAGACAGACACTCTTGTGTGATTGGCTTCTCAGTTTCAGGTCTTCATAGAGAGCAAGACACTTTTAACACTTGCAGCTAAGTTAGGACAGTAAGGGAAACAAGTAACAGAAATGAGCTAGTACTTCCTGCTGCCACACCATCACTTGCATCTTCTCTACCCTCACCTTTTTCCCCTGCTCCTCCCCTACCTCTTCTTTCTCCTCCCTGTTCTAATTTCTATTCTTACTTCATTGCCATGTCATGCCAGCTTGTTGCTTTAATTTGCTTCCCTTCTTATGGAGAATCTTTGAGTCTTGGCATCGTTATGTCTAAAGGGCTTTATGTTCAGTCCTGCTCTTGAATGAGATTTATCCTGGTAATAGACTTCTTGGTGGATGGTTGCTCCTACTTTTAATCAGTAGCTGTGTCTCCTTGTCTTACTGTTATTATTTTCTTCCCCACATAATTGTTTGCCTTTTATCGTTTATATTTTGCATTCCCAGCATCCTCTGCCTCTGAGAGAAAATATTTTCAGTTCCTTCACCTTTTATAAACTGAGTAAACATTTCAGTCACTTATGCCTTCAGGGAGTGTCTCACTGGTGATTTTGGTGTCAGAGATATCCCACTGAGTATCTGTGAGAGCCAGTCACTGGTGATTTGGGGGTTGTGCATATCCTACTGGGTATCTATGAGGGCCACTTAGCTTTCATCCAGTTTGTCTTTCTTAGTTTTTAGCACTTCATCTTACTTTGTTGTTTCTAAGTTCAGTTTTGCCATTCTAGCTTATTCATGATCTGGTCGGCTTTGTAAAAGAAGAGACTTTTTTGATATTGATATTCTTTTGTTTCTGTTTAATATACAGTTGTATTTGACTTATACTCATTTTATTTAATTAATGATCATCATTCCAGTCTTTGAATTCTCAAAGACTTTAAACATTTTATACAAATTTGGATCTGTGTATACATAGTAAGAGGTCACAGAGATATTCTAGTTCTGTGTTATTGATAGGGAGAAATCTAGAGGAGAACAGAATGGACTTGGGCCTGCATAAGTCTGTCAGGGTCCTAGAATCCTCCTGTCCTCCTCCTCTTCATTCCAGAAAATTGCATTATCTCTTCATAAACTTTTAAAAATGCATGTCTCAAATCCCTTCTGGCATCATATGAAATCTGTGTCAAAAGTAAGGAGGATGAAGTCAGAAAAAGAATTTGCTTTTCAAAAATGAAACCATTTTCAAGTGGATTCCAGGGAACAAAATCTTCTGCATATCCATTTGATCAAAGCTGGGTCATACAACAGACACACATACCTAGACCAATAGAGAGCAGTGTCTTAGGTGAGCCTTCAGCATTGGGTCAAAGCATTCGGAGAGTTGTCACTAATTTATCTTGTGTTCAGAATCAACACCTTGGGTCAATATTGAGGCATTGTATTTAAGTCTTGGCAGTGGTGAGCTAATTCAGATGTTAGGAGCCCTCAACTGCCTTTGCAAAAACTCTTTTGTTTTGTTCCCATCACCCACAACCATCTGCAACTCCAGTTCGAGAGGATCCTACACATTCTTCTGGCCTCTGAGGCCACTGAATGTACACGGTGCACAGATATACACACAGGCAAAGGCAAAACACTTACAAAATGAAAATAAAGAAAAGAAAACAAAGAAATATTTTTGTTATTACATTCATTTTTTTCTAATGACATAACTTCTTAGCACCTGAAGCCAGACTCTTCCGTTCTTGAGGTATTGTGCACACTTAGCAGTTCTCTGATATTTGCAGTTTGGATCAGTTGAGGAGCACTCTACTTTCCATTCTCATTTGTAATCCACAAGTCTTACAGCCCTCTTTCGATAGTTTCATCTAGTTCATGGAACACCTAAACACTGACCTGAAAGTTAAGCAGTTATAAAAATAGCCATCCTGAGTGAGGTAACTCAGGTCCAAAAGGATATGCATGGTATGTACTCACTAATAAGTGGATATTAGCACACACACACACACACACACACACACCCCAAAAAAAATTCCACAGAATTCAAAAAGCTCAACAAGCTGAAGGGCCCAAGACAGGATATCTCAGTCTCACTTGGGAGAAAGAAGAAAGCAATTACAGGGAGGGAGGGAGAGAGGGAGGGAGGGAGGAAGGGAGGGAGGAAGTGACCTGGGAGGGACCTGGGAGGGAAAGTGGACAGGGTGGGAGGGTGAGAGGGAGAGAGAGGGAAACCTGACCTGGTATTGGGTGAGGGAAAAGGACTGAAGCACTGAGAGCCAGCAGAAAGAATGAAAATAGGCAAGCTCAGGAAATAGAACGTTGGAGGGGGGGGGGCAGAATGCACCAGAGAACAGAGACAAGAGAGACTCCTAGGTCTCAAAGAGAGGGACCTGAGATGAAATGCCCGATTGTAGGGAGAGAGACCTTATAGAGCCCACCTCCAGTAGGAAGACAGGGCATCTATGACCCACAATTGTGCCTGACTGAAAGAATTAAAGAGATGGAAATGGAGAGGAGCCTGAGGAAAAGAAAGTCCAGGAATAGGCCCAAAGTGGGTTCCAGCTCAAGGGAAGGTCCCAAGGCCTGACACTATTACTGAGGCTATGGAGCGCTCACAAAAAGGGACCTATCATGATTGCCCTCCAAAAGACCCAACAAGAAGCTTAAAGAGTCAGATGCAGGTATTTGCACCCAACCAATGGACAGAATCAGCTGATGCCTATTGTTTTATTAGGGAAGGCTGAAGGAAGCTGAGGAGAAGGATGACCCTGTAGGACGACTAGCAGGCTCAATTAATCTGGACCCCTGAGATCTCTCAAACACTGGACCACCAAACAGACAGGATACACCATCTGATATGAGGCCCCCAACACACATACAGTAGAGGACTCAGGTCTGTGTTCATGCAGATGCACCTAATCCTCAAGAGAGTGGAGGCCCCAGGAAGTTTAGAGGTCAGGTGGGGTCATGGGTCCGGGCATCCAAGTGGAGATGGGGTAGGGTGGGGAGGAAGTGTAGTTTGTGGAGCAGTTGGAGGGTGGATGGGGCGGCCGGGTATAGAATATGGTGTGTAAAAAATAAATTAAAAATAAAATACAATTTAAAAAAATAGGCAGGAGTGTGTAAAAAGCTCCATCACTGCACTAGACACCATGGAAGCTTATATGTGTGTACCCTGGTAGTGAAGCCGACTCTCAGGGGCTTGCTTTGCAGTTGGAGTGGAGGACTGTGTCTGAGAGGATGTGTAGTGCTGGCTCCCATATATGATCTACCTTTGACAGGAGAGATATGGAAGGAAAGGGACTGTGGTTTCTGGGTTTTACACATGGAGTGGAAAGCGGTATCAACCCCTACATCCCCTGCACTGTCCCAGGGACCTGCCTAACCCTGTTTGTCACATCCCTGAAGAGCAGCCTGTTTATCCTTGCATGCACTTGGCCCTGCTGACATTATTTATTACCGATTTCTAATTTTATTCCTTTCCTGATTTCCAAATTGTAATTTTCACCTCATACCTCGAGTTGTTTTGACAGAAGATTTGAATCTCAAGATTTTAAAATACATGACTTGAAGCTTCTTAATAGGGCCGGTGAATGGCTGTCATTAAGAAGGTGTTGCAATGTGGCATCCTATTTAATAGGTGTGGCATATAAAGTACCACTTTTGCCATAGCTGCTCTATTTGCACTAAATGCCTCTGACAGGCTGTGCCTCTCATAATCTCACTCACTTAAACCTGGACATATCTCATTGAGGATCCTGGAAAGCTACTCAGTGACTTTATGGAAACGAGACACAAGCATTTTCCCCATTGCAGATAAGAGGTCTACAAAGAAATGCACTAAAGATTTTCTTTATTTTAAATGAATCACTTACTATTCAGACTTTAAGCCTTTTCTGGTATTTAAATGACAACAATCTGTATCCCAGAATGTGAATGAGATTCTGCACTTTGTGATTTGTTACTCCTCATTAAAAGAAAAGTGCCATCAATGTGGCGTTGTTTGAGCTGGCTCTGTTATAGGCCTTGATCCTTTTGCTAAAGGAGAACAGCATTTGTGGCTAAGGAGAATGATATTTGCAGCCAAGAGTTTCAGAAAGTGTATTCCTGTTCCCATTAGGTTTATGCTTTTAAAATAACTTACTCCAGTTCTGGACAACATTCTCTCTGCCCTCCTCCCTCCTGTCAAATTCTTCATCCTTACCACTCCCAGTATACAGGATACTGAGATCTTTGGCCACTAACCTGTAAAAGTTCTCCCAACTCCTGGATTATTCCTGTCTTACTTATTTTGTATATTGAGAACTCCTATGTCAGGACAGTTGTGGTATCACCTTATGCAATAAGACCTCCTGCATTCTACTCAAGCATATCATCCCCAGTAGAATGTCACTTACTTTTGAATAAGGAACAATGGTTTATTCATGTCTGTGTCTAGCATCTTTCTAAAAGGAATCTAAGGTAGTTAGGTATGCCCATTGAGTACCAAAGAAAGAGAAAAGGGTTCATTTATAAGAACTCTGAACCATAACTCTCCCTTTTGGGTTGCTAATCCTCAAGGATGTATCCCTTGGAAAACCACAACAAAGACTTATAAAAGTTCAGGTCTTCAGTTTGAATGTCTGTGTTTGTCACATACTGTAGGAAGCCATTACCATGGAAACAGGGAAAGGCATTAGGTCAAAATCCAGGCTAGCACATGCTCCTCGCACAGAAATTTCAAGTCTGAATAGTAAATGCACTGATCTTGTTTAGCAAGAAGCAGTAAACCAGCCATGTGGGAGTAGTGACCAGTTTATGCAAGATGAAGAGTATGTTTCAGAAGAGTAGTCATCTCATTTTTACAAACGGTACTATAATCTATTATCTAATCATGTTTGAAGAGTATAATTTCAAAAAACTTAAAGAGAAAAGAGATGCATATCTGGTAGGTACAGGAATGAAGAGTCAGATGAGGCAGGCAGAGGGTGCTTGGTGTCAAACAGCATGGCCTCAGATAAACCCAGTCTGCCATTGTCACAACCCTGACCCCCATGAGCCACAAAAGCTACTGAGGCCACAGAGATACAGTCCTTCTGACTGTGTTTACCAAAATTTACCACCTCTTAATGGGATTGCAAACCATGGAATGAGCACAGACGGTGTGATTTATGGTTGTCTTGGTTACCAAGCCAGCTCAGTCAATCAACAGGTTCTCCAGCGCAGGAGCAAGGATTGAAAAGAAAGAGACAATTAGACAATGCTGCAGCGTGACCCCAGTCAATTCTGAGACTGAAGGCAAAGTTTTATTTTCCAATCCACTTTTAAACCAAATTAATTACATGCAAGTATTTTGGGCAAGCAGTACAATAAGGAACTACAAACAAGGTAACATGACAGTTGTAAAGAAGGGCTTGCCATAGAAACCTGAGCCCACTTCCTCGTCCAAGCCCAAAACCTTGACTGAAGCTTAGTTCCACCTTAAACTAAAATTCCTGCTTTATCTTACTTCTCTATTACAACCTAAAGTTAGCTTTTTGCTGAAACTTACTTCCTTATTATGCCCTGATGTCAGATCTCTGCCTGAGCTTGCTCCCAAGGTCAGATTCCTGTCTCAAAGCCATTTCTTTGTCCTTGCCAGTGTCAGACTGCTGCTAAGCGGTACCCCAAAAGGCTTCCCACATCTTGGGATGAGAGTGAAGACTCTTTAGGCAGACTAATAGATGGATTTGAATATATGTGAGCTCAAGGTTAGCTTAATGAAGATACAGGTATAGAAATATGTATAGATATGTATATTGTCACACATAAGTGTATGGACATATTTCTTAGTCATCTAATAACTGAGAAGGTCATGTAACAGTGATCAATCATCTAGTACCCAAAATGTGATTTCTAACACTCTTCTCTAAAAGGAACCAAGACATTTTAGATAAACAAGTGTCTCAAGGTAGAGACAGGAGTTTGCTACCTCAGTCTCTACCATTTTGCCATTTCAGTAGGAAGATTGCACATGAAATGTGTGTCAAGATGGCCTTCTTGAAACATGCCAGCTGAGAGAGTTTTCTGTGGACAAAGCTGGTCAAAATGGAAAAGTTCTATGAAATGGTTTTGAGTCATAGCCTGAAATGTGGCTTCAGATATTCAGACAGACATAACAACATAATTAAATAAATAGGTACAGATGGAGAACAAATTTGTCAATCAAGGAAAATTTTAGTTTATGTAGTGAAACTTACTAGCTTAAGAATACTGAGGATAGATCAAAGATCCAGTGGTCATAACTTTCCAATACCCACTATACTCTGACATTGAATGTCTACAGTACAAGTCATTTTGACAGTTCATTTGATTCTGACAGTTTCACTTTATGCCCACAGTCTTCCTCTAAGAAATATGTATAGTTATTTTTAGTATTTATTTCATTTTTATTAGGTGTTTCTGTGGGGTATGTGCACACACTGGTCACTAATTATGGAGGCCAGCAGAGTGTGTTGGATTTCTCTGGAGTTAGAGATTACTGAACTGCCCAAGTTGGACCTTGTGAAGTAGACTCTGGTTCTCTGCAAGAGCAGAGAGAATCCTATTTTTTTTCTTATTCACTTTACATTATGTTCACTGCCCCTCCTCCTGGTAACCTCCTCCCACAATCCTTCACCCCCCCCCCCCAGATATCCCCCCACCGTGGGCACATCAGGTCTCTGCAGGGATCGGTCCATCCTCTCCCACTGATGCCAGGCATGGCAGCTAAAACAACATATTCTACAGTCAGGCAACAGCTTTTGGGTTTGGGACCCACATGAAGACCAAGCTGCACATCTGCTACATGTATCTGGGATGGGGGTGGAGTGGGGTGGGTAGGTCATTGGTCAGTCATTCCCTCAATCTCTTCTCCATGCATGAATTTCCTTGCATTTCTTATAAACGATATGTTTTGGGTCGAAAGTTTTTTGGGTGAGCTGGAGCATCCTTAACCACTGAGCAATCTCTCTAGCTCTAGCACCCCCAGTTTATCTATCATCTCTATATTTGTCAGTCTATCTATCTATCTATCTATCTATCTATCTATCTATCTATCTATCTATCTTCTATCTATTTATCTATCTAATATGTCTATCATCTATATGTATGAGTGTTTTGCCTATGAGTGTACCGTATGCATGCCTGGTGCCCTCAGAGAAAAGAAGGTGTCATTCGATCCCTTGAAACTGGAGTTACAGAATATTTTCAGCCACCACGTGGGTACTGAGGATTGAACCAGGGTCCCCTTCATGCTCAGCCAGAGTTCTTAACCTTGGAGTTCTGTCTCTATCCTCTATAGCTCCAGTTTGGTGAAGAGAAAAACATCAGACTGGTCTCATACCAGGGGCATACTACAGCCTTTAGCAGCACCTCTCAACTAGGTCAAGGTTATTACTCAAAATAATGGAATAATAAGAAACTCACATGCTAGAACTGCCTTAAGAAACATGAACTGTAAACATAATGTGATACTTTGGGATGGAATCAGGTGCTGAATAGAACCTAGAGTAAAGCCAAGGAATCTGAAGGATGTACTTGAAATATGTCTTACATTTTCATTTTGAGTGTTTGCCTACATGTGTGTCTGCACATGTATGCATTACCCGTGGAGCCCAGAAGAGGGTGTTGTCAACTAGATCTGAAATTACAGATAGCAACTTTTTTTTTCCCTTAGTGGAAAAAGCAAAAGCAATAAAATGGTAGTTGGTAAAAAGACATTATGTTGCAGTCAGTGCTCTAGCTATAGCAACCTAAATGCCAAACAAACACCTCCGCATTCCAGGCTATTTCTGTGTAAGGTGTTCTCAGCTTCTTTTAGGTAGAGGACTATTAACGGTGACTCAGAAACAGACATTTCCTATCGCAAGGCTGAGCCATTCTGGTGACCTTGGTAGTTCTTCATTTCCGGACCTCCATATAGAGGTTGGGTAGAGAGGCTGGGGACCATGATGGAGATTTTCAAGGGCTGTCTATGCATTGGATTTTTATTCCCAAACTCACTCACGCCCAAGGTCAGAAGACAGTGCCTTGACTCATAGAAGAAAAATAATTAATGAGGAAGCATTATTCTTTGAGAGTGTAGCTATTTTTTTTAACTGACCAGAGATGTGGTATTATGTCATCAATAATTGACATGAGTGTTCAGCAAATGATTTTGCATTTTTTTTTACTAGATGATTTTTGTTGGGAAATACCTAAAATGAGGCTTCCAGAAGGTGATTGTGCCTGATATATGCTCATGGAGCATAAACTAGTATCATCTTTGTTGCTGGAATGACAAGTTTTGTGTTTCCCTTTTTGTTTTGCTGTGTTTGGTTTTGTTGTGTTTTGTTTTGTTTTATTATTTGGGGATAAAAATGCCATATTCCCTAGAATTTGGGAGGAGAATAAGCCTTTTTAGCTTTTTATGGTCACTTGACATTTCTGACACATGGATACTCACCTATCTTTTAAGCCATTGTGACTATTTAATTTCCTGTGAGGCTAGTTAGGGGTAGCCTTATAGACAGGAACATTCACACATACAGAGCCAAGAAGACCATAAAGAGCTTTCAATGCCAGGATTGGAACCTGAACAGTAAATAGCATTGGTCTTTCTAAGGACTTGCTGATCAGCTTATATTTTGAAATAAAATATATCAGAAATTTGCATGAAGTTGACACAAAATGTCTTATAGGCTGAGGATAGTACATGCCTTCAGCATGTACTTTTGAGATCCAATACAGTGACTTACATTCTTAGACTAGAAACATTTAATATTAAATAACTACTTCCCATTGTCTTTTTTTTTTCATTAAAATACAAGCTGATATCAGTCTATCATTTTTAAACATCAAACTGAATTGAGGCCAGTCATGTAAGCGCACCCTACAATCCTGGCACTCGGTAGACTGAAGCAGAAGTATCATGATTTTGAGGCCAGGAAGCCCTACCTCAAAGAGCTTCACCTATCTTTTAATTATTGAGTAAAAGGTAACAAACTAGTGCTTCAATAGCTAACTGAACTAATCTGCCTTGTGCTCATTATGAATGAATTCCAAATTATATTTGAACCATGTTTGTTTGTTTCTTTGGTTGGTTGGTTGGTTGGTTGAAGACAGAGTCTTACTATATAGCTCTGGCTGTCTTGGAACTTGTTCTATAGACAAGGCTGACCTTGAATTCAGAGATCTGAATGTCTCTGTCTCCTTATTGCTGGGATTAAAGGCATGTGCTACCACCACTACCGTTTGTGTAAGAGTTCTTGAGGCAAATAAAAGTTCTTCCTCTTCCTCTTCTCGTTTCCTCCTTGATATATATGTAATTTTTCTTGTACTATTTTTCAAGGGAACTCCCAAAAGGTGTTTTTCTTTTTTCATAGCATATGGAAGAGAAGCTCTGTGCAAGTCTAATTTTTTAAAAAAAGAAAAGATTTCTCCCTGATTTCTGGGGGAGGATCAATGGTCTTAAATGGGAACAAGAGATTAGGGGTTTAGCTGGGGATGAAAATAGCTATAACCACTAAGTAGGGCTATGCAAACAGCTGTACATTTGGATAATAAGCAGGGAAATATATTTGAATTTCATTAGGCTTTTTTTCCCTTCTTCTACAGTTAGCAAATATCTCACCTTCTAAAATTACTTCAATTGTGATTCACCCACAATAAGCATGTAATTAAAATTGAAGAATGTTTACCAGGTAAGGAAGTTGCTAAAAGGAACTTGGAAAAGAGTTTAAAAAATGTGAAGAGCAGGGTACCTCAGGGAGCTTGTATGGTTGTGAGATATTTCAGGTGCTGCAATGTTGGGAGGATTTTAATCAGGTAGATGGTGCTGGCTCTACACTTGCTAGCTAAGTCACCAACATTGGTATGATTTAATTAACTTATTCATTATTGATTAATAATCTACAGTGACTTAGCTTCTGCACTGAAACCTCCCTGAATTATTGCTGGGGATGCTGTATTTTGTGCTGTTGGTTCATAATCTAACAGTGGCAATCAGCACAGCATGAAATTTGCATGCATTTTGGTAAGAATTGTGGAGCACTGAGGATATATGTAAATTTGAAGGAGCACAAGACTTCTGCCCTTTTCTGGGGGTAGGGTTAGTATTAATGTTTTGTTCTCTATTTTTATTTGCTCAAGAGCTGGACATGCAAAAACTGTTACAGTGAAACACAGTATATCATCATTGGGGTGGTATATATGTCTCAGCGACAGCATATTATGGACCCCTATATCCACTAGATATTTCACAGAGGCTCTGAAAATAACTAAAATCTAAGTCTAAAAGAAAGAGGGAACACCATGCAGACTGATGTATTTGTTTATTTATTTATTTTGTTGGACTATGTGAGTGTAGGAGTGAATGTAGTGACACTTATGTGGAGGTCTGAACAAAACTTGAAATAGTCAGTACTCTCCTTCCTCTGCTTGTATCCTGCAGATGAAACCCAAGTTGTCAGGCTTGGAGACAGGTGCCTTTACCCTCTGAGACATCTCTCCAGCTCAAGCATTATGATTCTTACTAGCTTTATGTCATATGATTCCACATCTGTAGCAATGTCTGTGTAACTGGTGATGTATGCGTATTGGTCCTGAGTTGGCTGTGAAATTGCTCTGTGAAGCTTGGTAAACCAAAAAGAGAATAAAGCCTCTGAAAAAGATTCAGTTGTTCCAATTATTTAGATGTACATCTGTGAGCTCTGGGTAGAGATCCAAGTTTGGAAATGGGTATCCGTTTAGTGGTTGCTATCAGAGGCACGGAGAAGGTCCTACAATGAAGATTGCCACACATTATTTTAAACGTATGTTCACCTGGAACAAACTTGGAATAGCATTGAGGAGATCAGAGGCCAACTGCCTGACTGCTCTTGCTGAGTATTCAGGAAGACAAAGTGTGTTTGGGTTCCATGAATGGTAGTGTCGACTCCTCCCCTTCAGCCCGGATGACAGCATTCACACGTATTAAGTACACTGCTTGTTTTCTCCTTGGGTGAAGAGTCAGGGTAGCTGTGTCCCATTCTAGACAGCTGACAAGACAGGGTGCTTAGCTATAGAAGTACCCTTTATCACATGGTCAAGTTTGTGAAGATTTCTGGGCTCAGTCAACTGGATGTAAGTTCTTTCTAATTCAACTTAAATAGGGAAAACAGAGAACAAGATTGTTTGTGTGCATTTTATGAGGGGCACTGGGATTTCACTCCTACTTTGGCAGATGAATGTACATAGTGAAAAGATAAACGTCTCTGAATAGAAGCATTTATTGGTTGGTTGGTTGGTTGGTTGGTTGGTTTGTTAGTCCAGAAGTTCAAGCCAGTGCTTGATTCTTCAGGTGGACTTTTACATGAAATGGCCAGCAGCCATTGGAAGTAACTCTATGTCTTCAGTTCTAACAGAATATGTACTGGGCTTGGGTACAGAATGAGTGTTGAGAAAGTAGCTCTTCCCCAGACATGGACCTCATACCTTCTAACATTATTGGCCAAGCAACTCTGTTTCAAAAGATGCAAGAGGATGTTTAGTATTGTGACAGAGAACCCAGTTTCATCCAACTGTAAAAAACCATGTTTTTTTTTTCTTTATTAGATATTTTCTTCATTTACATTTCAAGTGCTATCCAGAAATTTCCCCATACCCTCCCCCNAAAAAAAAAAAAAAAGATAAGGATGAATTCTTTGCATTTCTATTTTACCTTTCCATGAACTATTTAAACACAGAACACTTTTGGTTTAAATTCACGAGAAAGTCCAATGGAACATTCATTGTATTTTGATTTGTTTTTGTTCTATCTCACTGACAAATATTAACAAATTATTTTAAAATTTGTGACATTTCTTTAATACACAGTTAACAATTAAAAACAAATATTTTATTCACAAAAATGGAATGAAAATGTAAATATTAGTGACTTTTAAGGAATCAGTGACATTTTCCATTTATTTATTTTTTTCTGTTGCTCCCCATTGCTTAAGATGGAAACCAGAGCCTTGCTCAAGCTGAAAAATCTTGGTACCACTGAGCTCTATCCCCAAGGTTAATAGTTCTTGTAAAAGTGGACATCTTTCTGCTCATCTCCTCCATGGGGATCCCCCAGTCTATGCTTAAGCTCATTTTCTCCTGGCAGATTTTTTTCCCCCACACTTTTGGGCAACTTCTGATTCCTATTTTTCTCCTCACTTTAGTAGGTTCCTTTGTAATGTTCTTTTTCCATTCCAGAAGGTTTTTATAACTGTCTCCTAGTTCACAGTTTTGTGCTCTCATATTTTTTTTCTAGTCTTCACAGCCATGCGTTTTCAGGAACTGTCTTTCAGAAATATAATTTTGACTAGCCCTACTCCCTGTCAATGGAACAATGAAAGACACCTGAGGTGTCCAGTCATCTTGCCTGCTGTGGAGCAGACCCAGGCTTTTTCTCACCATTCACCCAGAACAAAGTCCAGACTCTTGAGTACACTGTGTGTGACCTCTGAAACCTGACCTTCCCGGGCCTCCAGTTCTACCCTTTCTTGTCTTTTCTTCTATACATCAGCCATGTTGGGTTTCTGGCTCTTTCTCAAATATCATGAAAATTCTGTCTTTTCATGGATTTTATCTAGAAGATAAACTTTCAAGTAGTCTTATTGATGTGAAAACATGAAAATAAAATATTTAATAAAAATGTAAAGTTAACTTAAAGAGCACAGTGCTGCCTCATGCTGAAAACATCTTTTCGTGATAAAGAATGAGGAACTCCTGCTTCCCATACCTGTCTAGATGCTCTTACAAGGATTTCCCTTTCTTCAAGATATTTTGAAGTTGATCTTATACTGGGCATAATTTTTTTCTTTATTCTTAGAATGACTTCAATTGGATTTGATGAATTAATTTCTTTAATGTCTGAGCATTTGAACCTCTGGCAGCACTGCTTTCTGAAGATAGTGTTGGTTGATATGGGAGATACAATATATAACTCCACCTTGCCCCTCTCCTGTTCTCTCTTCCGTTCTCTCTCTCATTCTCTCTCCTGCTCTCTCTTTCTCTCTCTCTCTCTCTTTCTCTCTCTCTCCTGTTCTCTCTCCTGTTCTCTCTCTCTCTCTCTCTCTCTCTCTCTCTCTCTCTCTCACACACACACACACACACACACACACACACACACACACACACACCTTTACTTAACTCAGAAAGAACGTCCATAACAGCCTGGTGACCCAATAAGTAATTGGGGTTATTAAGAATGGTAAAGTGGGCAAGGGAATTCATATAATGAGTGTTTATGGAGACCACTATAAATAACCCAGAAAGAGGAGTGAGGAAGAATAAGAGGCATGGATGCTGAAGGTTTCCATGATCTCAATGTACCAATCTCATGGTACTGAGTGAAAATAGCAGCATGAGATACTGAAAATGGAAGTTTGTTTTCATCAGGTATTATGCTTTGGATTTTCTGTATTTTGTTTTGATTTGATATTTCAGAGACCTTACAAAATTGAGCAGATTGCCCTTCCTAGAGCTAGCTAATTTGCAACCATAGTGCATTTGGTTGGGATTACATTTCACATATATTGACCAGCCAGTCCACAGTGCATGTCCTGTACACAGCAGCTTCCGTTTTTTGTTTGTTTGTTTGTTTGTTTGTTTGTTTTGGTTTTTTGAGACAGGGTTTCTCAGTATAGCCCTGGCTGTCCTGGAACTCACTTTGTAGACCAGGCTGACCTCGAACTCAGAAATCCGCCTGCCTCTGCCTCCCGAGTGCTGGGATTAAAGGCATGTGCCACCATGCCCAGCTAGCAGCTTCCTTTTTTTTTTTTTTTTTTAATATTTTCTTAATTTACATTTCAACTGCTATCCCGAAAATCCCCTCCCCCCTCTCCCCTCCCTGCTCCCCTGCCCACCCATTCCAGCTTCTTGGCCCTGGCGTTCCCCTGTATTGGGGCATATAAAGTTTGCAGTACCAAGGGGCCTCTCCTCCCAATGATGGCCGACTAGGCCATCTTCTGCTACATATGGAGCTAGAGACACGAGTTCTGGGAGTTCTGATTAGTTCATATTGTTGCTCCTCTTCTAGGGTTGCAGACCCCTTCAGCTCCTGGGGTTCTATCTCTAGCTTCTCCAATGTAGGCCCCGTGCTCCCTCTTATGGATGATTGTGAGCATCCACTTCTGTGGGAGTCAACTATATCAGGGTCCCTTCAGTAAACACTTGCTGTCCTATGCAATAGTGTCTGAGTTTAGTGACTGATTATGGGATGGATCCCCAGTGGGTTAGTCTCTGTATGGTCCATCCTTTCATCTTAACTCTAAACTTTGTCTCTGTAACTCCTTTCATGTGTATTTTGTTTCCTATTCAAAGGAGGAATGAAGTATCCACACGCTGGTCTTCCTTCTTGATTTTCTTGTGTTTTGCAGATCGTATCTTGGGTATTCTAAGTTTCTGGACTAATATCTATTTATCAGTGAGCACATGCCCAATGACTTCTTTTGTGATTGGGTTACCTCACTAAGGATTATGTCCTCCAGATTCATCCATTTGCCCAAGAAGCTGGAGAGATGGCTCTGCCGTTAAAGGCTAGGCTCACAACCAAAAATATAAGAGCTTCCTTCCTTTTTTTATGTAGCTTCCTTCTTTATGTAGTTCTCCTACATCAAGATTCTGTTTTGCTATCCTTATGCTATCTCAGAACCATACAGAGAGAGGTGTTATGTCAATAGTTCAGAGTTCACTGATTGTCACTGTGCTATATACACCGAATGAGATTACATGCCTCAGATATGCTATGCAATTAGATTGAAGATTATTGTATTGAGTATGGGTATTTTTTCTCAATTGTATCACTGTTAGGATTAGAGGCCTGGGTAGTTTCGTTCTGTGATTCTGTTATTTTGATCAGCCTTGGACTTGTAGGGATTCATGATGACTGGGTCATACAAAATGTACCCCATGACAAATACTGTGTGGGACACCATCCCCAGTGGGTATTTGCTGGCATAGATTGGGGAAGGATATAAAACATCTGTAAATATCTGAAGAGTATCATCAGCTTTGGAGAGTTGTATGGTCTGTCACAACTACTGAACACTCTTATGGTGGTTGTAGACAACATACACAAAATAAGAGTAGCTGTGTGCTAGTAAAACCTTACTTTTAAGATGCAATTACCATGCTAATGTAGCTAACAGCAAATACTTTCAAGTGTTACAAAAAGCCAGTGATTTTAGTCAAAGAATGCAATTTGACAAATAAGTATTACCATGTCAATAGTGGGATTCAACTACAAATAACAAGACATAATATCTATTGCTACTAAAGGCATGTTGTGGCTCAGTAACTGCTAATCAAATCTATGATGTCTTAGGAGACTCCATTACCTTTGGCTATGGTCATGATCTCCTCTTTGTCATTTATACATTTAATACTGTCATACATAGTAATTTAATACTGTCATACACAGTACTGCAAGAGGAGAATAATCCAAATTGTAGTGAAGAGATAAAAAAGGGTAAAAGTCTACATATTTATCATAGAATAATGATTTCAATCTACTTTGAACTGGAGTGACCCAGATTCAGCTTTAAAATAGACCACAGAGTGGTCAAGATTTGAGTGAATAATGGTGGAATTCTGGTTTTAAAGAGAAGAAAGGGCATTGACCAGGCATGAAGATTTATTTTATGACTGTGCATATGAATATTCTGCTTACATACTTGTATAGGTACCCTGTCTATGTTTCATCCCCTGGAACTAGGGTTACAAATATTGTGATGCTGCATATTGAAACTGAAAATGGAAACCTGGTTTTCTTTGAGAGAAAAATGCTTTTAAACCCTGAGCCATCTTTCCAGCCCTGTTAAGTCAAATCTTTCCTGAGAGGAAAATAGAACATGGACCAAGATTCGACCCATTGAGTACATGGTATCTTTCTCTATTATTAAAGAAATAGGCTGTCCTTATGTCAGTTAAAATCATAAATATTAGTGTGTAAAAGGCAAGTAAACTTAGCCAACATTCTTTGTTAATCCATAAGGAACCTCTCAAATTAGCCCCAGGTAGTGATAGAATATGCATACCATCTGATGTTTATTATAACTATTGAAAATAATTCATGAAGAAATTTCACTGAAGTATTACACTTTTGTATTTTAATACAATACAAATTCAGAGAAGGAACTGGGACTAGGTCCAGAATCTTTTTTGCATTGTGATTCAGATAGCTAAGTGACTTGCTCATACACTCATATGGGTGATGGATACAGATGTAACTAAAACCTGAGTTTTCTACCTTTGTATGCATTGTGAACTGCCTTATAGCATGATATTTCCATAGAGAAACCGCTACTTAGAAAATGTCATGTTTTTCAGTAGACATGGCTCTAAGTCAAGTTCTGAGATTTGCTCTCCACTGCACCCTCAGGGATTTTTTTTTTTTTTTTAATTCGAGCTCCTTAAGTTGACAAGATTAGTGTTAGTCAAATACTCTCACATGAATCTCTGTGCCTTATGCTACTTTAGAAGAATTTCCATGTAATCTATGTGGGTAAGTCTGTTTAAGTGATTATATTTTTGACACCCTCCCATTAATGCCTGATCTTGGAATATACTTTTCTGCCAACCATTTGCTTTTCTGCAAATCACAAACAAATTAAGTACATAGACCTGTGCATATTGATCTTGGGGTTTAGGTATGGAAAAGTCAACAGAATGAACAACTAAAATAGGTCATGATTTATGGCTCCCCTGGGGAAATATGATGTTCTCTGTGAGCAAAGAAAATACTGGACAGGTCATTGAAATGAACAGATTCAATGGCTTGAAGGGTAAGAAAAAAATAAAACAAGTAAAGAAGCAAGAGGAGAGGCTTCATGCAAGGCTGATGAAAGATAGCTCAGAGGCACGAAAGATCAAGAGATGTTTTCAGAGCCACAAGAAGGTCTGGCGTTTAGGAAGACTGAGATGTAAGGTAAGTGAGAAATGATATAGAATGCACACAGGCCCAAACATATATAAGACACACACTCATCTTTCTATTCCTCTCTTGACACTCTCTGCTTTCTCTTCAAAGCCTACCTTCCAAGCCAGCTAGTATTATCCTACCACTTCCTTACTGCCTACTCATATTCCCGCCCACCACAATCTAGCTTCTGCCCTCCATTCCAGCAAAAATAGCCTTGCAACGTTAATTAGTCAACGTTATTAGTCAATAATACTTATAAGGCTTTTTAATTAATACAACAACATTTTATAATTTGTAATTTAAGAAATCCACTTTTGCTGCAGAATAGTGGAAGGAGGCAGGATAAATAAGAATAACATGATGCCAGCAACCAAGGAATGGTTTCAATAAAGAAGAAATGGTGAAATATTTAATTAATACATGAGAATAGGGATGGGGAATTAGGGCTGTGATAGAAATAGGTGGACATAGAACTTGTAGATGACTGGCTTTTTGCTGTAGGAAGTGAGAAAAAGGAATCAAAGGCAGACAGCGGTTATATTTTTAGCTCATTTTCATTTAAAAAGTAAATATAACCACTGAAGTGTAATCATAAAATTTGGACACAACTTTTTGGGAAATGAAATCATTTTAAGCACTTGGAAATGTAGCCAATGATTAAAATATGAGGCTAGAACCAAGACAGGAGTCCTGAGCATAGCAACAGATGTTTGGGAAATTTCAACATCAGGTAATCTATGAACAGGAACGAGATAAGCCAGAGACTATCTGAAGGTGAGGTATGAGAATGATGGAGTTTGGAGTGGTAGGTTTAAGGAGATAGGTAAAGAAAATGAGGTCTCAAAGAGAATTGTGAACCATATGCTATGAAGGTGGAGGAATACCACGAGAATGTGATGTCCTTGAAACTAAGGATAGAACGAAATTGTCAAAACACTGCTGTGAGGGCAAATAAGACAAGAACAAAAAGAGGGCCCATTATATTTTAATATAGATTTATTTCATGTAGATAAGGACTACACAATCATTACATAAGTAGCATGACTATATGTGGTAGAAATATATAATTATGTATATAACTTGTCACGCCAAATCCCATCACCCTGAATAACTACTGTTCAAATTTGATACATTTTCCAGACTTTTCTCTATGCAAATGTATGCTCTGAATCAAAATATACATCTATATATAACAAAATGAGTTCATACTGTAAAAATATGGAATGCGGCATGAATTTGCCTATCAGCCTTACCGGAGGATCATGATAATCTCCACAGAAATCTGATTTTAGTGTATGGAGCTGGCACGTCACATTGGGCTCATTGAATCAAGCATCTAGGGGACCATTTGTAACGTTGCAATGCTATTTTTGCTGGAATGGAGGGCAGAAGCCAGATTGTGGTGGGCGGGAATATGAGTAGGCAGTAAGGAAGTGGTAGGATAATACTAGCTGGCTTGGAAGGTAGGCTTTGAAGAGAAAGCAAAGAGTGTCAAGAAAGGAATAGAAAGATGAGTGTGTGTCTGATATATGTTTGGGCCTGTGTGCATTCATGAGTGTGTTTGTGTATGTATGTGTGTCCGTGCACGTGCACGAGTCCCTGCTCACAAGCGTGCATATGTAGTCTTACTCTGATAAGACTCTCACTGATTGTAAAGAGCCAGAAAAGATTGAGGAGACAAGAAAGAGTATATGTCTATAAAGTAATGTCATAAGCAAGAAAGGATCTGTTGTAGACATTAAGAAATAAGATATTTCTTGTATAAGAATAAGAAATAAGATATTTCTTATACAAGAGATAGTTGTTTCATAGGTAAAAGTAGAAACATAAGCTGACACATTTGCAGGTGTGTCCTCTGAGGTGATTTTTCTTACTTAAGAACGCAGATATGATATCCACATGAGTTACCTGTTGATGATTTTTTTTGATCTTGTATGAAACAAATGCTTCTACATTAGATATGACCGGCCAGGTTTTCGCGTGTATAATTATGGTAATACCAAGAGATTGGTGCTTAGAGAGTCTAGCCTTCTCTAGGGGCAGGAGTAAGGGCTCCGTAGTTCTTGCTTCTCTTGGCAAGCACAAAGACTCAGTTCCTAGTACTCATGTACTGGCTCCCAGCCATTTGTAATTTCTATTCCACATGATCTGCCTCCCTCTGCTGGATACTGCACAAACTGTCCACACATGATGCATATAACTGCAGGCATACAATCATAAACACTGAACGAAAATGAATAAACCTTTATTTTAAAGAACCTAGCCTACTATAAACAAGGTAAAAGCTTAGAAATTCTAAACAAAACTTCAGTAACTGTAAGCAACTTTGAGTGCCCTGGAATCACCTATTTTTGCAAAGCTCATGGGAGTGTTCTGCTTTTTCCCAAGACTATCTGGGAAGAAGTTGTGGTTATATTTGTAGAAGTGTACCAGAAAGACATATTTTGAACAAATTTGGATTGAACTCTATTAAACTTCAGATAAGTGAGTCTAAATCTTTGAGCTTTAGTTCTGTTCATTAATTTGGGATCCTGTCTCATTGGCCTTGCTGTCTGAAGAGACCCCGTAAGGTAGAGCCTAATACTGTTGGTGGGGCTGCTGCTCAGGGGAGACTGCAGAGCTCTGGCTAGTGCTATTGCATGGCTGTCTTCTGTGCATGTTACTCCGGAAAATCCCTAACTCCAGATCAAGTCTAGAACACCAGGATTTGGTGCCAACGTGAACAGCTATTACAAAGGATAATCAACCCTGTCAGTGATGTGCAGTCATCAGTGTAACCACTGTTGTTGCAGAATATAAATATTGTGAATTTACTGGGAAGTGTTAACTACCTCAAAAAGCACAGCCACAACAGAAGCGTACATTTCTTAAATGCAGGGAAACAGATAGAAGCAGATCTCTCAAGGCGCCTTTAGGTTCATACACACTAACATAAATGCTGCAGATGACCAGATGGAAACGTACATTATAGTTTGCATATCTCCTAAATACAAGACTCTCAAGATTAATAAGGTAATTTAGCAGTGAGCACACATGCTAGCATTGCTGATGTTGAAATATCAATCCTCATTGTAAAAGACTGCTAAACAAATATAACTGCTATAATGTGTTGTAACCTTTCCAATCCTGTCAGTCAATGGGAAGGGTCAATGCTAGCCCCATGCAGGAAAGCTAGTTGCCACTTATTATAGCTGCCATTGTACAGAGAAGTTTTGTGTTTATATTCAGTAAACAAACTATTTTAGGCCAGGAGAAACTTCATGGATCATGGGTATTAGGCTTAAATTTTATTCCTATCCGTTTCTGCAACCTAAATCCTTATTAAGTCACCAGCACATCTGTGGATTTAACATTGACTTTTAAAATACAATAGGATAATCCACTTGGACTTACTTCAAAATGCAAGGTATTATGTGCTAATGAAGTATTCTCATAACCATTTTGTTGTTTAATATAGGTCTTAATTAAATATCTTCATTTTTCTATTTTATTACTATTACTGTATGTTAAAAACTTACTTTCTTGGAGCTACTTGAAGAACATTGTTATAGTGTCCCCTCTTTGTTTTTGAACAATTTCCTGACTGAAACTCAAAGGGGCATTTAATATTTGTTAGTTAGTTTGTTATGCAGTATATTGAACATAGCTCCAGAAAGATGTTCAAATGTGTGTGTCATTTTGATTTACTGTCCTCTGTCTTCTCCAAATATCTTGTTTGCCAAAAAGGATGGCATCTCCTCGAATGACTGTCCCTAGGCATACTCTGTGAGAATCTATCTCTGGAGTGGAATCTGATTTTACCCTATTATTAATTGGTTTCCCTTTTCCTGAAATTAAATATTTGATGTAAGGATCTTAAAGAAGAAAGTGCTTGTTTGGGCTTATAGTGTGAGAATACAGTGAACCATGGCAGGGAAGATGTGAAAGCAGGTGGCTGGACACATTGTATTCATAGTAAGGATGTAATGAACAATAAATTCCAGTGCTCAGCTGGTATTTCCCTTCTTATTCAAACTCAGACTCCAGCACAGGAGTACCACTCACATGCAGGGTCATCTTCTCACCTCAGTGCAATACAAAGCCCCTCATCAGAGACATCCTCACTGGTCTGGCTACCAAGTAATTCTAAATCATCTCACATTAATGGGGAGTATGAACCATCAAAACAACTAATGATATAAGGTCTCATTCAAAACTAGGTGAGTATAATTTATCCTGATGCCTCTAGTACATTCTTGTAGGACTTGCATGCCTTGGGTAGTTAATTAATATTTACCAAATGAGTAATTGGTAGATAAAGGAAGGAAAGAAGGATCAGAAAGCTTTTTATTTATGTGATGTGTTATGGGACATAAGATGGACTTAGCTTATCTGCTTATCATAGTAAGTCATTTGAAGTTGAAAATCTTATTTATTCATCAATTTATCTGTTGTTTATCATACAAGTGGCATCTAAAGGATATTATTTAGTCAAAGATCTCTTGTATTCATAAGAATCTTGACCTCCAACTTTAATTTACTAGCATATGTGCACAACCTTCTGTATGAATACAGGTATGCACACTCATGCAGACCACACACAAACATAGTATATTTACATATTGAGACTCCAATACTTTATTTTGTGGAGCCATATCTTTGGTAGCTATAACATTTCTTATTAAATGACCAACTCTGTGCTTCTCAGTGTGAAGGAGCAGAAGCTGACCCAGGTAGTAACTTTGGGAAAAGTTAGAGATAAGGTGTTATCACATAGTTGAAACCAAACTGGAGCCAAAGACTATGTAAATAAAGTCTGACCCAATAGACCCTTGTCAAAAATGGAGTGATGGCTTCTCTATAAGAATTCCTTAGGACTTGTTAAAGAAGAGAAGTAAGCAATCCTTCAAGTTATCTCTAAAGGCACATTTAGGACGATTAGTTTGTGTGAATTCTATAGTGAAACCAATGATAACAAGGGCAGTTTGGAAATATTCCTCTGCATTCTAAAAATTGAATGCTGTTATTACATCGAATTGATTACATTGAAATGAATGTGGGAGATTAAAGTACATAATTGCTGCACATGGAATTCCAATTTATGGGAGGTTAGAGGGACAGAGAATAGGTTAATTTCTAAAGAAGGTTTTCTCTGATTAATTTATTTGAAGTTCCTTTTGGACCTTAAAGGTATGTTATCTAGAATGCTAATAGCGCTGGCTTTTGGTTGCATAATCTACCAGGCAAATGTGAATTGTAAAATTAGGATCATTGCCTTGAGCCAGTCTGGCCTGGAATGGGCTAAAGTGGGGCAATGCATTGGATGAAGAAGTAGCTTTAAGGAATGATGGTCTCTCTGGCCTTCTAGCTCTCTAACTATACTGAATGCTTGCTCATAACTTCTACAAAAATCCTAAAAATTTGTTTGGTTATTCTCTGGTTAAAAACCACTGGCTTGGAAGATTAACACCTGTTGCTTAGTAGGGAAGGGCTTTAGTAACTCTGGCCAGGTAGCAGAAGTATCTCTGGCTAGGTTGGTTAACACTTTTATTTATTTATCTATCTATCTATCTATCTATCTATCTATCTATCTATCTATCTATCTATTTATTTATTTACTTATTTGAGGCAGAGTTTCTCTCTCTGGCTAGGTTTGTTTGTTTGTTTATTTATGTATTTATTTATTTATTTGAGGCAGAGCTTTTCTGTACAGCTCTGGCTGTCCTGGAACTCACTCTGTAGACCAGGCTGGCCTTGAACTCAGAAATCCGCCTACCTCTGCCTTCCAAGTGCTGAAATTAAAGGCATGTGCCACCACTGCTCTGCTAGGCTGGTTAACTCTTTGTGAACCACAGAGAAAGGAGAGGGAAAGAATTAAAATCTTTTACACTGGCAAATCCACATAGAAACATACACAATCATATCCTATTTACATTTTCATACACATTCTCATTTATACATTAACACATTCACAATTTTGTTGGACCCAACCACCTGTTTCATACACTCCATAAGTATTCATACATGCTTATATACACACATGTATCTATATACATACAGACTGGCAGAGATATAAATTTGGATAGATGGATGTATAGAAGGAGCAGAGCTCTCCAAGGCAATCCATCTAACAACTTTATTTTTTCCTCTCTGGCCCTTTTATACTTTCTAAGACAAAAAGTTCTTTAGAACATTACCTCATAGATAAAATGCTATATACTATGATAGTAACAGAAGGATATCAATAACAAATATATAGCAGCGTTTCATACAGCAAGTTCATTATAAGTTCAAATCCAAATTCTTTACATGGCCTTGCCTTATCATAGTGTACACCTGTGGCTTCATCCTTGGACCTAAATGCTTTTCTTTGAACACAAATTTGTCCTAAACCTATTTCTTTTTATACTGATTATGAAAACTCATTGTATTTATTATTATGCAACCTTTACCTACTATTATGAGGAATATGCACATTTTATCCTTCCTCCAACTTTATTACTTCTTCTCATCAAAACAACTAAGACCATTTCTTAAAACTTTCTTCCTGAAATTTTTTGAATCAAGTCAAGAATTCTATAGAATCTTTAGTTCATCTAAACAGCATTAATTCATGAAAGTTTGAATTTATGCTGATCTATAGAAAATCTGATCAATAGGGTAGGCTAATGCCCAGGGATTACTATGTTAATTTAATAACATCAGGGAAGACATATCAGCTGCAAGAAACAATCCTGAGTTGAAGTTTCTTTGGTCTTTGCCATGGAACTCAACCATCACAGACCATGCAAAAATAGTGGGCCACCTTTCTGGGAAGTCATCTGCTAAGCCTTTAACCTCACCTTGATGGTTTCTGACAGTTCACATTAACCTTTAGTCAATCAGCTTGGTTTAAGAATCTCTATAACATGTTGGAAGTTTAACAGATCCTATGGAAGGAGATGCTATGATCAGTATTTCTAGACAAAAGAGTAGAAGCCATAACCTAGGAAGAGATTTTGCTTCTGCTTCCAGTATTAATACAAATAAGATTTTCAGTGCACAGAGAAGCCAGGAAATGAACTAGGCAGATAGCAGAATCTATTTTCAATTTTAAATTACTGACTTTCTATCAAGATACCTAGGAGTAGCAATGTTCTATTAAGATGTTACATCATTTCATACTATGTGTGTACACTATTCTAAGTCTAGACATCCACTAAAAAGCCACATAAGTAAGGTAAGAACAGATAATTCTTTTTAATCATCAAACTCTGGATTATAAATTATTAGTCTCACCTCGTCGACAAAAAGCGAGAAGGTTTGTAGCTTCTTCCATCTCACATTTCCACACAGTGAAAATTTACTTTAACAGAAGAAATAGGAGGCACCGAGGGAGATATGATTATTCAATTCTTTTTTCATAAGTCATCAAAGCATTGCTTGCCAGTCACATAAGCTCTGACATGAAATGTGGTTATTTTATAGATTTTTGAAATTACTTGGATGTTATTTTTGCTCTGCAGAAATCTTTTCAGATTTTGTTAATACAGGTATGGCTTTGCCATTAACAGACAACCTGCGTACACTTAGCTATATGGGAGAGCATTACACCTTACTTTAACAGTAGCAGATTGCCCGACTCCTTTTCTCACAACAAAGCAAGAATACTTGGAAATTGCATATTATTTCAATTTTGAATAGACACAGTGACAGATCCTATAATTGCAGCAGCCACATCGTGCATCTCAGGTCACATTTCAGGTCTCTGATACAGAGCTCTGAATGGTTATGTAAAGGACCTCGGTGGCTATTATGCAAAGGGCAGTTTATTGTTAAAGTCAGGGGGCGTGTGTTTAAAATGAGCAGGGTTTATGGGGGAAATCAAGCAAGACTTCTCTATACTTACTTAGATATGAGCATCTTCAGCTCAGTGTATGATCAGGAAAAATGACAAGCTTCCTCCCTCTCTTGCTTCCTCTATTCAAATGACTATCATTATAACACATATGCCTGCTGGGGATTGGCATAGATTTTATGATATAGCCTCAAGTATAGCAAAAATCCTTTTGTGAGATCCTTGAGTATGAAGTTTTTTCCCTTTATTAACAAGTTAGATTTATTGTGATACTCTAGATAATATAGTTAGAAAACCATTTTTTTTATAGTCACTGAATAAGGGAAGGTGTTCCATCAAAGGTATTTGGTGATAATGTGATATTATCATAGTGGTTCTTAAAGAATGGATTCTAGCCAAGTGTGGAACCCAGGTCTGGAAGCAAGTGCACATTCTCAGACCCAGCTAATTGTAGTGAGTCAGAAGCACTCTCTGCTCATCCTAACAGTCTGGGTATAAGTGTTCCCTCCATTGAGTTTTCAAGAAAAAAGCAAGTTGGAAAACCATTTGTGTCCATTTAGTCTCACAGAAGTGAAACCGTGACACAAACTCAGTCCTTTATACAAACCTACATTTATTATCCCCCGTTGTCTGCAGTCAGAGAATCAGATGAATTTCACTGGAATATCTTATCAGGAATTCCAGTCTCAGAACTTCACATGATATCAAGGCGCTGTTCTGAACAGAAGATAATAGTTGGGGAGCTCAGGGCAGTTTCAAAATGCCTTGGTTTTGCTCTCTCAAGAGAAATGCCTGAAGGGAGACCTTACATCCTAAGTGAGCACCCTGCCTGGAGGCTAAAAGTCATGCTGGGAAGTAAAATTCTAGTCCAGATCTTAACTCCTTCCTTGAATAGCTTTGAAACTGGATCTATTAGATTTTCATTTAAAGGGTAATTTATAAACCTAACTTCAGTCCATCTCTTTACCAATAGGTGGAGATAAGCCAATGTCTGCTTCCTTAAGAGTTAATTCAGTTGAACAGTTCTATCTAAAGGAATACTAACTTTAGGAAGGCAAGTTTACCTTAAGCTATGCTGGAGATAACAAGGGAAAGCTGAAGAAGGGGGCCAGTGATAAAGAGCACTGGCTGCTCTACTAGGAGATGCAAGGATGATTCTCAGCACACAGATGATCTCTCATACCACCCGTAACTCCATTTCCAGGGGATCCTATGCTATATTCTACTCTCAGTGGTACACAGACACACCTCTAGGCAAAGCACCCATAAACATAAAAATAATTAAACTTAAAAAGAAATGGGAAGAATAATTAGTCCTTTCATGAAATAATATAATATTCCTTTCTACAGTACTCCTTATCCATACCATGAGGCTCATCTTTGGATCCTTGACCTGTGAGTCCTAAATCTGGAAGCGTAGTTTTTCCTTATGCATCTCCTCCTCCTCCTCCTCTTCATCTTCCTCCTCCTCCCTCTTCATTTTTTTCTTCTTTTTCTTCCTTCTCCTTCTCTTCTCCTCCACCTCTTCCTCCTCCTCTCCTCTTTTCCTCCTCTTCTTTCTTCTTCCTTCTTCTTTCTTCTTTTCCTTCTTCTCATTCTCCTCTTTCTTTTTCTTCTCCTTCTTTTCCTCCTCCCTCTCTCTTCCTCTTCTTCCTCCTCCTCCTCCTCCCCCTTCTTTCAGACACTTGTTGGAGCCTCAGCATTCTGTTTTTGGTAGGTTGGATTTCTCAGTGTTTCTCTAGAGCTGCCCCACCCTAGTGCGACTAAGTCCATCAGGTTTCTGACCTTCAACTGACTTACCTCAAAAGCCATCAGGTTTTTAACTTTGTATTTATATTTTTCTTCATCTTTTTTCCATTGTCATGTTTCAGGCAACTGCCAAGATTTACAGCTTCTCTGCTACTTTTTTTCTTTAGAATTTGTTTTTAACTCTAATAAATTTGTCCTCAAGCTTCTCTTGAGTTCATTTTTAATATCTTTTCTTGAGGAGACTCAGAACCCAAGACATAATCCCTGTTTCCACAGTGTTATCTGGCGACTATGAAGGAACCCTAACTCTTTCCAGTACCACCTGGTATAGTGGAACTCATCAGCTTCAGATTCTTCCTAGGGCCACATATCAGGCTCAAGGGCATAAACTCTAAAAATCAAGATGCCTACAGTTTACATTTTATGACCATGAGCTACTTCTTTGTTGTGAGCTGTGTTGTGCCCACAATGTGAGGTAGTAACACCAACATCTCATTAACCTCATTATAATGTCTCTATGTTAACCTATATGTTACATTGCATTGCGTCATATGATACATTCTTCACATTAACCTATTTCATACATTTTCCCGTACTGCTTCTCAGGAATACTGAGAATGTTGAGAAGTATTCTCTTGCATCTTTTTCCACATTGCAGTGAAGTCTGAGTTCTGAGTCTCCTGTCTGACAAAACTTCCAGTTTCCCTTATATCCCACTACACAGCTTGATGAGTAGCCTAAGATTCCTATAAAAGAAAATGTATCACATTTTTACCTATAATTATTTAATTGATTTTCAAAACAAATACATTTCCAACAAAATGTTACTGTCCTTAATTATCAGGTGACAGACAGAAGCTTAAATCAATAAACTGACTTTGTCAAATATATTTGAAGGTAGCTATCTATCTAATAAGGATAAGTATTAGTAGTCCTTATTTTCATTTGAATTTACACATCAGCAAGTGTTAGTTAGCCTGCCTTATAGAAGTTCTTATGGAATTTACTTGTAGAAAGAGGAATGGACTACACTTCTTGACCTGAATCTGAAGGTTGAACCACAACCACTTAAAAAAATGAGAAAGAAGCATGAGATTAAAAGAACAGTAGAATAAAGAAATGGGGTGATGTAGGGGTTCAAAGGCAATTTCTAGGAAGGTTTGTAGAGGGGACACCTACAAGTAGTGATGCCTACCATTAACTTTGGACACTTGAATGTAGAGACTGGAGCGATTGTCTTCAAGATGGATTTTGCATGTCAAGCATGGAGACAAGGTACTTACTTGACTCTCTCTGCCAACAGGGCTTTCTTTTCCTTCTAACTTTGCTTTTTTTCTTTTGTTTTTTTAGATTTATTTTTCTATTCCTTATTATTTTCCTTATGCATCTCCTCCTTCCCCTCTTCCTCCTCCTCTTCCTCCTACTGCTCTTCCTCTTTCTCCTCATCCTCCATTACCACAATTTAAGGGATTGTTTTCAATCTATGTGGTTCAAGTCATTTATGATTGACAAATGACTGTTGACCAAAGCCTCTTATTTGCCACTGTATTTACTCCAAATTTTTCACAAAGTTCACCAGATGGGCTGTGTGATCACCATTTATGAATATACAATTCAATATCTTTAAAGAAGTAAGTCTTCTCCGATATTAAATGGTTGCTTGGAGCTTTCTCTTATGCTTATAAAACTGTAATGTAGGATGGAAGACACCCTGTCATCTTGTTATGTACTTTAAAAAACATTATAGTGCTTATGGTACTGTTTTATACAGGCAAGTCTTAAGCAAACATACATACTGTTCTCAACATTGCCTGCTTCCCACTTCTTCCTAATCAACCATCCCCCAAATTCATTAGTCCTCTTTTCCCCCAAGACAGATCCATGTCCTACACTCATACAGGATTTTATGGACCTATGTCAAACAAAACAGCCACACATGAGAGGATATATGCAATAATTATCACTGTTACCTCTCTATATTTGAAGCCTCCCTGTTAAGTAAAATAAGATTCTTTTCCATTTGAATCAATGAGAAACAAAATTACTTCTGGGATACTCTTTTGTGGACATAAGAAATTGTGTTAATTGTAGGATCCAGACTTGGAAAATGAAAGTGGCCGAAACCACAGACTTGGTTTTTTCTGTTGTGTTTTAGTAAAGATTATTGGCTCAAAAGCAAACCTATGATGTTGGGGCTCCATCTCCAACTTTTTAAACCTGGTCTTGCTAGATGAGGATGTTTCGAATATCTATTTTTCCAGTACCTTTTGGTGATGAAAATACATATTATATTTTGGGTAAATAGTTAATAAAAATAACTAATCCTTCCAGAAATATTATTATACATTCTATTGCTTAAAGTGCTTAATGGTGGCCTTGTGAAATAGATGTGATTGTGATTTTTTTCTTGATTAATCTGAGTCTAAGGAAAGACCAATGATCAGACCTTATTCCCAAGCTGAGTAGCTACAGATGTTTTTAATTAAAAAAACATCTATGTGACATAATTGTGTTAGCGAGCTGATGGATAACCACCCATGGCTTGATGATTTGTGATGTGTAAAAATAATCATGTTTTTTGTCACCACACTGGTTTTTCTGAAGGTTACCTGACCAGGCTTGCTACATTGCAACCTGACTCTAGGTGTGACTTCCCTGATCCTCTTCCATGACTGCCATTGCAGACTGTCACAGCACAAGTGGGGATTTCATCTAGAAAATATAGTGTAGACACATGGCCTAGAAGAACTGACAATATGAGTTCCACACTAGGAACCTGAGGTGGAAGGAAAGAACTAGGTTTTTGACTTTCATACATACACTGTGGCAGGCATGTGCCTGCAACCAGACATCATCATTATCATCAGCTTCATCATCATCATCATCATCATCATCATCATCATCACCACCACCACCATCCTAATCCAAAGCCACTGAGTTTTGTGCATAGTAATTTAGATGATTAATCATGGTTGTTACTATGATGCACCTGGGAAGATGGACCCTCACCTAAAGAATTAACTTAATTAATTCATCTGTGGGTATATCTGTGGGACATTTCCTTGATTATTAATTTATTAATGAATGCTCAGTCCATTAAACGCATTGCTATCCATAAAGGGGTGGGCTTAGATTATATGAGAGTAGCTTTTGTTGAGCCTAGAAAACAACCAATAATCAGCATTCCTCTATCGTTTCTCCTTCAGTCTCTTGGCTTGAGTTTCTGATTTGGCTGCCTTTGATGATGGACTATAACGTGTAATCTCACATAAAACATCTTCTTCACAAAATGATATTTTTCATAGCAACAGAAAAAGAAAACCAGTACAGCTACTTTATAAATATTGAATGTCACAGTAGGACAGTGTCCTCAGCTGGATTCAGCAGTATTGACTGTGTCATGGACTAGTTGCCCAATTGTCAATTCCTATACTAACTTCCTGCAGGCATGCACAACCAATGACATTCAGGTACCATTTGCCCCAGATAAAATTCTCGCAACACTAAATCATAAACTTACTAACTTATGGAAGCATGAATTTTTATGTGCACTTTGATTACTTAATTATGCACTTCTCCAAAGAGTACATTGTAGATGGCAGCAATGTCAAAAGGGTGGGTGTGTCTGCTCAATTCTTCTGTTCTGTCTTCCTTTATTTTCATTAGAAATCTAGAAGCAGAGGTTAGTTGGTGAACTTAGAAGACTGTGGGCAAGATGACCAAAATATACAGACTTTTAAAAAAAAGTTTCATGTCGTTTTAACTAATCACAGTCTTTCTCTTTAAGTGCTTCAGCTTAAGAGAGTATTTGGTTTATAAAGCAATGGTACTTTCAATAGGAAGACAGACATGTTTATCATAGAAATTAGCAGATTATCAGGGTTACATCAGTCCCTGAATTGAAAATGAAGACAATTCTTGCCTTTGCCTGAGGCTCAGTAGCCATCTCTACTAGGTTGTTTTCAGAGGTAGTCTTCTGGAATCTCAAATTATGGTCCCAGGTCTGCCTCTACTTGCAAATGTGGACACATGACAAGTGGTGGGAAGATTGTGGGGTACAGGCTTCCATCCCCTTTGCTTTAACTTTATAGTAAACAGTGTAATAATCATCTTGGCAGTGCTAAAGGTATTCTGCAGAGAAACTTGCCCCTACATTCAGCTGCCAGACTAAGAGGCAGTGGACCCCATGGAACTGGAATTTCTCCAGGACTGTCCTGCTGGGAAAATCAATAAGCCGAAACCTGGTGCCAGTCAGTTGGAGCTTGCTTCCTGAAAGAGATTTCACACAATGTTGACAACTTGTCAAAAGAGCTTGTAGAGGAGATTAGGGCCCAGAGCATGTTGATAGGCAGGACCACATTTTGAACAGGAAGTATTTAGCTATGCCTACTTCTTGCCCTCTTTCTGAAACCTAACTCTCAGGGTAACAGACCACAGATGGACCTGAGGTAGAGGTCACTTGCTCTTCACCACCTCACCCTCTTTCATCATATTGAGAACATCCCTGTTTTACACTTTCTCTGTAACCTGTGATTTAATTGGCATCTTGAGGACAGGTGGTTGCTTCCAGCTTGTTAGGACAGCAGGGAGTAGGTTTCAGCTCTAAGCACTGCAGCACTGACAGCAAACTTGGGGAAATCAGCATTCAAGTTTCCTTTTAACAAATCCATCACATGCAAACTTCTCTTTTCTGTCACTGAATATGGCCTGTGTAGCAGAGAAGTGATTGAGGTTTATTCCCAAGGGGGATACATTGAGTGATTTGACAAGTACTTCTTTTATGTTTAGAAAAAGAATATTCCTGTGACCTTCAGGACTGGGCTGTGACTAACTCAGCTTCTTGGCTCACAGAAAGCTTGGCGTTCTGCTAAGAAGCTTTTCTTTTTTTTTTTTTTTTTTTTTTTTTTTTTTTTTTTT